>KV012582.1:4812-30138 GCA_001598015.1 Dorcoceras hygrometricum | reverse complement strand
TGTATGCAAAGTTGTCAAAATGTGAGTTTTGGCTCCAAAGAGTTGTTTTTCTTGGCCATATTATCTCTGGAGCTGGAATTTCCGTTGATCCCAGTAAGATAGAGGCAGTAATCAATTGGCCTAGACCAAAATCTGTGCCTGAAATTCGAAGTTTTATGGGTCTTGCAGGGTATTATCGCCGATTTATTCAGGATTTTTCGAGTATGGCAAAGCCTATAACTCAGCTGACACAGAAAAATGCGCCCTTTGTTTGGTCAGAAGCGTGCGAGAACAGTTTTCTTGAGTTGAAAAAGAGACTAACTACTGCACCAGTTCTATCAATTCCTGTAAGTACTGGTGGATTTGTGGTGTATTGCGATGCATCTCACCATGGATTAGGGTGTGTTCTAATGCAGCGAGGTCATGTGATTGCATACGCTTCAAGACAGCTCAAACCTCATGAAATTCGCTATCCAATTCATGATATTGAATTAGCAGCTATCGTGTTTGCGCTGAAGATATGGCGACATTACTTGTATGGTGAGAAATTTGAAATCTTTTCGGATCATAAGAGCCTGAAGTATCTGTTTTCCCAGTAAGAATTGAATATGAGACAAAGAAGATGGCTGGATTTATTGAAAGATTTTGATTGTGAAATCAAGTACTATCCAGGAAAATCGAATGCAGCAGCTGATGCTTTGAGTAGAAAGATTTGCGCTCTATCTTTGACTACGATTGGAGTGTAAAATTTGATAGAAACTTGCTGCATTTCTCGATATGTATTTGAATTGGAGAGCAAAACCAATGAGAATTTGTGCTATCAGTGCTGAACCGGATCTGCTGATTCGAATTAAGGACGCACAAAAGAGAGATGTGAATACCCAAAAATCGATTGAGCTGGTGAAAGCAGGACATCAATCTGAGTACCGTATCAACAATGAAGATGTGTTGTATGTGAATAGCAGACTTGTTATTCCAGATATTCAGGAGTTGAAAGACCAGATTTTGAATGAAGCTCATAGAAGCAAATTCAGCATTCACCCTGGTGGAAGGAAGATGTATAATGATTTGAAGAGACAATATTGGTGGAAACAAATGAAGACTGATGTGGCTGAATTTGTTTCAAAGTGTTTGAACTGTCAGCACGTAAAAGCGGAAAGAAAGAAACCTGCTGGTTTATTACAGAGTCTATCCGTTCCTGAATGGAAATGGGATCACATTTCCATGGACTTTGTAACAAAATTGCCAAAATCATCCAGAGGTTGTGATGCAATTTGGGTGATTATCGATAGGTTGACAAAATCTGCGTGTTTTATTCCTTATAGAATGACCTATCGACATGATCAAATGGCAGATTTGTATGTTAGTGAAGTGGTAAGACTGCATGGAATACCAAAATCAATTGTGTCTGATAGAGATCCCAGATTTACTTCTCATTTTTGGAGTAGTTTACAGTCAAGCACTGGGTACGAAACTACATCTACTGCTTATCAGCCTCAAACTGATGGGCAATCTGAGACGGACGATTCAGACACTTGAAGATATGCTTCGAGCAGTAGTATTGGATTTTGGCTGACCTATCGACATGATCAAATGGCAGATTTGTATGTTAGTGAAGTGGTAAGACTGCATGGAATACCAAAATCAATTGTGTCTGATAGAGATCCCAGATTTACTTCTCATTTTTGGAGTAGTTTACAGCAAGCACTGGGTACGAAACTACATCTACTGCTTATCAGCCTCAAACTGATGGGCAATCTGAGAGGACGATTCAGACACTTGAAGATATGCTTCGAGCAGTAGTATTGGATTTTGGCATGTCATGGCAAGATTCATTACCGCTGGTGGAATTCTCATACAACAAAAGCTATCAAACCAGTATCGAAATGGCTCCGTTTGAAGCGTTGTATGGAAGGAAGTGTCGTTCACCATTATATTGGGATGATGTTTCCGAAGTGCCTGAGCTAGGATCAGACTTGATTAGAGAGATGACTGAGAAGGTGAAAGTGATTCAGCAGAGAATGCAAACAGCACAGCATAGGCAAGCCAAGTATGCGAATACCAGACGAAGACCTTTGAGTTTTGAAACAGGGGACAGAGTATTCTTGAAAATTTCTCCTTTCAAGGGTACAATCAGATTTGGAAAGCGTGGAAAATTGTCTCCTAGATTCATTGGTCCTTATGAAATTTTGGAGAAGATAGGTGATCTCGCATATCGACTGGCTTTACCTCCATCTCTTTCGGGTATACATGATGTTTTTCATGTATCTATGCTGAGAAAGTATATGCCTGATACTTCTCATGTTATTCCCGCTGAAGAAGCTGAGTTGGATGAGACTTTGAGCTATTTTGAACAACCAATTCAGATTCTTGATTGGAAAGACAAACACCTTCGAACGAAGACGATTCCCTTAGTAAAGATTCGATGGAATCGACATGGCGTTGAAGAAGCAACCTGGGAAGTGGAAGATGATATGAAACAACGATTCCCGTATCTCTTCCAATAAGGTTAGCTCTTGTTCAGCATCAATTTCTCCTTATGTTCATATGTATATATAGCGACTGCTGATGAGTTCGAGGACGAACTCGAATCTTAGAGGGGGAGAAATGTAATGCTCAGAATCATTAAGAAGTGGATTAGTGGAGTAATTTTGACATTCAAGAATTTGATGAAGCTTGATAATGAGCTCGGATTTCTTCTGGAAGTGTTGGATGACTCAAGAACTGTGTATTTATTAAATCACGAAGTGTGAGAACCAGTCGAAGTAACCAGGCGAAGCGATGTGATAAGATCAGCAGCAGGTTACTGTAGCTCGCGACTGGTGGAAATTTGAATTTCAGTTGAAGCATTATTGTTGATTTAAGCTGGAAGCAAACGCACGAATAGAAGGGTCAATGAGAAAGCGCCACGTGTTAGTTACTGTTACGCACGAGAAATCAGCAGCAAGAGTTTCTTACGCATCTGCTGGTTTATGTACCTGCTGGTCATTAATGTGCATCTGCTGGTAATTGTTGTATCTGCTGGTTGATGATGAAGTAGGTAAGACGTCGTCATTTTGATATTAAATTCAAACCAGTCAAGGGAAAATTAGTTCCAGCTGAGAGAATATACGACAGCGTTTTGAATTATGACTATGAGCCTTGATACGTCTTCGTTTAGCAACCAGACGAGAGATTGGAAATCAGTCGAGAGAGTTTGGTATATGCTGATTATCCAGTCGAGGGATCAATGCGACACCGTTTTGATTATAAACAGGAGATGTTGATAAGATACCGTTTCGATTAATGTTGCGAAATCAGCTGTTAGAATAGAAGTGCGACCAGCTGCTAGTTCTTTTAAGTGAAGTAGCACCAGCTGATGACATGTAACGACGTCGTTGAGATTAGTTATAACGACATCGTTTTGAGATTTGGAGTGTTGTGACTGAATTGATGTTGCGACTGGATTCCTGTAGTTGCGACTGGTTATTACAACAGCTGATTCTTGCATCTGCTAACGAACAATGATATTCGAACAGCGACTGAAGACGATGAACAACAGTTGAGGAATCTGTTTATCGTTATCCACCGTCGAAGCGGTGGGAGTATATCTTGTTTGAATACTCAGCATGACACGTGGTAGATTACTCAAGAATGATTGTTCTTGAGTATTCCGTTGAAACCACATACATATATGATTACTGTTCTTGATTTAGAACTTGAGTTATGTGTGTGTCGATCCATCACAGGTAGTGGATCTTTTATATTTGCATGAGTTTGCATATTGAAGAGAATTGAATTGATTCTAATGCCCTGGACTGAGTTGGCCTGATTTTCGAAGCCGGAGATGGTTTCGATAGATGAATATTCATGTCAAGATCGTATACGAATCTTGATAGCGTCGAACTGATATGGAATCAATTCTGAGATTGAAAAGAAGAACTAGAATCATTTCATATCATTGCATTTATTTACAGTTGATATACTGTTATGCATTTTATTGTTCTTATGCGTACCTGCTGATTATATTGAGATGATTTTCATCGGAGTTTATCCGGCTGTTGTTTTGTTTTGTATGTGTGCATGACAACAGGAAGAAAGAACTAGTGGGAAGCAACTACGGGTAGCGAGAGATACTACCTAGACACTAGATAAGCAGCAAGAAGATGAAGCATCAGCTGATAATCTAGATGTTTGGACGACTGGTCTTAAGTTGCTTACGTCTGGTTTAGTATAACAAACTTAAACATGTACTAGTAACTTAGCCTGTAACCGTTGTAAACTTTGAAGTTTTGTATAAAGGAATCATTTATACGCTACCAGCTGAGTTGATTATGCTTCTGCTGACTTCCGCTTCTGCTGATCAAAATTTTTTTTTACGTTATGTATAAACCAGAGTAGATTGTTAAACTTGTTTAGTGTACATTATTAACCCACTGATTAATATTAGAAGATTAATTGTGAGCCGAGAGCCTCACACAATGCCTCAAACGGTGCCATACCAATTGTCACTTGATAGCTGCTATTGTAGGAAAATTCGACCAAAGACAACGCGTCTTGCCAGCTACCATCAAAATCCATCACAACAGCTCTTAACATATCCTCCAACGTCTGGATAGTTCTCTCAGATTGACCATCTGACTGGGGATGATACGCGGTACTCATAGCCAATCTGGTACCCAAAGCTGCTTGCAAACTCTTCCAAAACTTGGAAGTAAACCTTGGATCTCGTTCAGACACGATCGAAACAGGCACACCGTGCAGTCTAACCACAAAATCCACATACAGTTGGCCATTTTCTTCAACGAAAACGTCATTACATACGGAATAATGTGACGCCCAAACCCCCATGGGAGTCACGGGATCAAAGGAAAAGGAATAAAAGGAAAATAGAAGGGCTGAATAATGAATAGAACAAACTATATTGCCTTGCTCAAAATAAAAATCAAAGTACAACCGTTGGCGCCAAGAAGATAAAAGCATATTTCATTACAAGTTCAAAGTACAAAATGCGAAGTCGCGATATTACAACTACTGAATTCTACTTTAATTCATCTTTGTTGCAACGGATCTCAATACAGATTTGACTAAGATCAAAGACAACAAAAATAGAAAATACAAAATGAAACATCGCGGAAACGTAGGCCTTCGATAAACACTAACACACCGCTACTGGTTCAAACACCACCTCCCATCTGCTCCGGCGCTGACTCACCTGCACCAAGAAAGCTAGTGAGCCTAGGGGATCAGCAAGCAAAACCGAGGGTAACAAAGCACAATATGCAGGTATAAAAAATAAGACATCACAGTAAAGGAAGTCGTGAAGCATCATTCGTCGTAAACATCTGTTCTGGGAATAAGTTCAAATTCCAGCGTTAACATTTTTATTAGACTTATGGCTCAGAAGCTCTACGTAGGTCCCATTTCACTCGATCAAATGACTACTGATATCAGTTACAATATGGTGAAATCTCACCCAATATGAAGGCAACCAACCCTCTCGTCAGCTTCTCACCCTTCCAATATGGACCATGTGTTATCTTTGCCATAAATCCTAAAGTCTGAACATTTTCTTCTTTTAAACAACTTCTCAAATGAATTCAGATCTTAACATCAGGGTTCACTTAATTTTTGAATCATTTTCCATCTAAACATTTTTCACTGAGCATCCAGTGGAGACATAGGAAATCAGTTGTTGGATTAAACGGTCGAAGGATACAACCAGTCGTTCGGGCAACCAGTTGTTGGGTACATGTCGATGGTCAACACAATTAATCAGGTCAACGGAGTAATAGTAGAACAACCAGATGTTGGGTAAGGACAATCAGCAGTTGAAAGAAAACCATATGTTGGATGTGAATCAGCAGTGAGGCACTTAGGGGAAGGAATCAGTTGCAACATAGGAACCAGTCGCAAGCAACAGTAACCAGTCGCAAGCAAACCAGTAGCAAGCAAACCAGTCGCAAGCAACAGTAACCAGTCGCAAGCAAACCAGTCGCAAGCAACAGTAACCAGTCGCAAGCAACAGTAACCAGCCGCAAGCAACAGTAACCAGCTGTTGGTTATGAAATGCGAGATGAACAGTAGACCAGCTGTTGGTTATGAAATGCGAGATGAACAATAGACTAGCTGTTGGTTATGAAATGCGAGATGAACAGTAGACCAGCTGTTGGTTATGAAATGCAACGGCTGTTTGTAGAACTGGTACTACAACATCACGAATAACATCCACGATATCAGAATTTACCTATCAACCCAGATTTAGTTCTGGTTCGACTAGCATTTCCAACTTCATGGAGTCAAATTCAGACATTGCCATTCACCAGAGAGAAGAAGAACATCACAATTTACCTGAGTTGAATTTGAAATGCTCAGCGTTTTAAAATCAACATCATCAACTTCGTAAAATACATTTAAGTTCCAAACATAATCCACTGTGAACCCGAACATTAAAAATACGTTATAATATCAGCAAAACATGAGCAAAGGCTGATATTAAACATAGCTTAGGCAAGAATCACGAAATGAGGCGATAACAATACATATGCTTTCATGGCGTAGCAAGAACCAGATTTACTTGCCTCAATAAAAAGGAATCACGAGATACTGCATATCACGAACAGAGAGTCTTCCCAATCGCAACGATGAGCTTCCTATTTTCTTTGATGCAAAACTGGATATTTTCTTGCAAAGGAATGAACTTATAGTCCATGTACCAGTCTGGGGGTGATACGCTGTACTCATAGCCAATCTGATACCCAAAGCCTCTTGTAAACTCTTCCAAAACCTGGAAGTAAACCTTGGACTAGGTCTGAAACAATCGAAACAGACACACCGTGCAATCTAACCACAAAGTCCACGTACAGTTTCGCCATTTTATTCAAAGAAAACGTCATATCATACAGAATAAAGTGTGCAGACTTCGAAAATCTGTCAATTAAAACCCAAATCGCATCGCAACCTCTGCTGGAACGAGGCAAATGCGTCACAAAATCCATCATTATGTGCTCCCAATTCCATTGGGGCACTTCCAAACTCTGCAACAGACCACCAGGTCTCATCCTTTCAGCCTTAACCATCTGACAGTTCAAGTAACGAGCACCAAATCCAGCAACATCACTCTTCAAACCATCCCACCAGAAGTGCGGCTTCAGCGCATGATACATCTTCCGTGCACCAGGATGAACACTGTGTCTACTGCAATGCGCTTCTCTAAGGATCTCCTCCCGAAGATCTATCAGATTGGGCTCAACCAACCGGACCACGAAACGCAAACAACCATCAGACGAAACAGAATAGTCCTCAAGCTGTCCAGCCCTGACCTTCAACTTCAACTTGTGGATGGAAGGATCTGTCCTTTGAGCGGCTCTAATGTTCGAAACAATTGGTGGCTCCACTTGAAAAGAATAAACCACAAAATAATCCTCAGCTGGGTAAAACCTCCAACCAGTAGTGCTGAGATGCTCACAATCCTTAGAAATATAGAGCGACGCAAGATCTTTTCCGGAGCCTTCCTGCTCAACGCGTCAGCAACTACGTTAACTATCCCAGGCTGGTACTTGATCTCACAATCAAAATCCTTTAGCATCTCCATCCATCTGCGATGTCTCATATTCAATTCAGGCTACGAAAACAGATACTGCAAACTCTTGTGGTCCGAGTACACCACAAACTGCTCGCTATATAGGTAGTGACGCCAAATCTTCAACGCAAAGACCACAGCTTCCAGCTCCAAATCATGAACTAGATAACGAGTCTCATGCGGTTTCAACTTCCGCGAGGCATACGCAATGAGCCGCCCATGCTGCATCAACACACAGCCCAATCCATTGAGCGAAGCATCGGAACACACGACGTAACCACCTGAACCAGACGGAAAATCCAACACAGGCACAGTAGTCAACTTCTCCTTGAGCAATTGAAAAGCATTCTCGCATTGCTCAGTCCAAACGAACCGCTTATCTTTCTGAGTCAGCTGAGTCATCGGCCTAGCTATACTAGAGAAACGCTCTATAAAACGATGGTAATAGCCAGCCAGACCCAAGAAACTACGAACCTCAGACACATTCCTAGGACGCTCCCAGTTCATAACAGCATCTACCTTACTGGGATCCACAGAAATGCCATGCGCTGAAATCACATGACCCAAAAACACGACGCGATCCAACCAGAACTCGCACTTAGAGAATTTATCATACAGCTGCGAGTCCCTCAATGTCTGAAGAACAACTCTCAAATACTCCTTGTGCTCCAAAGGAGTCTTCGAATACACCAATATGTCGTCGATGAACACTATCACAAACTTATCTATAAACTCACGGAAGACTCGGTTCATCAAATCCATGAAGACTGCAGGAGAATTTGTCAAACCGAAAGGCATTACCAGAAACTCAAAATGCCCGTACCTAGTACGAAAAGCAGTCTTCGCGACATATTGATCTCTAACTCTCAGCTGATGGTACCCTGAACGTAGATCGATCTTCGAATATACAGCAGAACCTTGCAGCTGGTCAAACAAGTCGTCGATCCTCGAAAACGGGTACTTATTCTTAACAGTAACTTTGTTCAGCTGGCGGAAGTCAATGCACATTCTCATTGTGCCATCCTTTCTCCAGCAAGTCATCCAGTTGCACCTTGGGTTCTCTCAACTCAGCAGGCGCTAAATGATATGGGGCACGCGAAATCGGAGCTGTGCCAGGCACCAACTCAATGCTAAATTCAATCTCCCTCTGTGGAGGAAAACCAGGAATCTCCTCCGGAAACACATCAGGAAAATGACGCACCACTGGAACATCGCTGAGCTGCACAGAATAAGAAGATGCATCCAACGCATAGATCATAATCCCAGCGTTCCCTAAAGACACAAGGTTGAACATCTCCATCGCAGAGACTAAAGGAATTTTCGAAGAGAGTCGTGGCCGTAGAAATTCCATTTCTCGCCGGACTGAGTCCTAAAACGAACCAGTCCATGGAAACAATCCAAAGTGACCCTATAGTTGGACAACACATCCATCCCAGCTATGTAGTCGAAATCCCACAACATCAAACGAATCAAGTTCGCTACTAGCGCATGCTCACCAAAACTCAGAATGCCATCTCACATAACCTCTTGAAAAAACAGGCTCACGCCCCCAGGAGTAGAAACAGACACAACATAGCACAAAGATGTGGTATGCAATCCATGCTCAGCCACAAATGCATCATAAATAAAATAATGCGATACGCCAGTGTCAAACAACACTCGTGCAGGTAAATCAAAGACAGAACAGATACCTGTAATAACTCCACTGGGCGTGCCCTCCCCTTGATCTCTAGTAATGACGTTCGCTTGAGCATGCTTGGGTCCAGAGAAATGCTGCTGAGACGACTGTCCAAAACGCGACGGACCAGGCTGCTGGAACGGCCTAAACTGCGTCTCTCCCATCCTAGGTTGCGGAAACTGAGGGGAACGACCCCTAGATGATCGTCCTCGACCCTGAGGTGGGACTGCGTCTTGCTGCGATCCAGATGACGGACACACTCTCGCATAGTGCCCATAGTGACCACAGAGGTTACACGAGCCCGGAACGCCAACACACTGAGTCGACGGATGCTTGCCTCCACAGAAGCCACAAAACTCTGCCCTAGAACCACTGCTACTAGAGCTGCCAGAACCAGAAGAACCAGAACCAGACTTCTTCTTAAACTGATGGCCACGAGGTCTAAACCTCTGGCGTCCAGTCTGATGCGCTAACTGCTGCTGCTGCTGCTGGGGTTGATGGGCTGACTGCGAAGACTACGCTCCCTGAACAGCAGAATGACCACCCTGAGTACCCTGAGGCCTAGCACGAGACCTCCGGTTCCACAGACCTTCCTCGATGTCAATCAAATTATCCACTGCTTCCGCGTAACTCTTCGGTTTGCTCATCAGCACCAACGAATACATCTCTTCATTCAAACCTTCAATAAACTTTGTCCTCTTGGCACTCTCCCGGCAAGCAACATGCGGAACATACACCAAAAGAGAATAAAAAAACCGAGAATACTCTCGCACAGACATGGTACCCTGCTCCAAGTAATCGAACTCTCGCTCAGGAGCGTTCACATACGACTCCGGGATGTACTCCTGCCGAAAGGCAACGCAGAACTTGTCCCATGTAATCCCCACACCGGTCTCCTCTAGCATCCTCGAAGCGCCTCTCCACCAGCGCTCCGCACCTTTCCTAAGCTGGAAAGTCGCCAAACTCAGCCTGTGCTCGTCATCATACTGAACATGGTCGAACAGACCCGTGATGTGCTGTATCCAAGAGTCTGCGTCAGTGCTAGACTCATCACCGTTGAAAACATGGGGACTCATCCTTTGGAACCTCGCCATCACAATTTCCATGCTATCCACACGGGCTGCCAAGTCATCAACCTCATCCTCCACTCGCCTACCACGACCACAGGAAGGGAAACTATGCTGATCCTCGTTCTGACCTCCAGACTCGTCATGAAACTATCCTCTACCTCTACCCCTACGTCTAGGCGGCATCTACGAAGTCACTAAACAGGATAAGGTAACACAGAACAAGTACAACATAGAAATCACATATCACACAAACAACATGCAGCACATAAATCACATAGTCAAGCACAAACAATACACAACACTGTACCTAGACTCAAGTTTGATCAAAGAAATCGAGCTTATCCTAGCTTAAGCTCTGATACCAAAAATGTCAGGCCTCATGCTCACATCAGAGATAAACAACGCAAACACTAGCGGAAGCAGCTAAAAAGTGGCTAAAATTTTTATTTTTATTTTTTGCTTTTGGCCTGACAGAAAGACAATATAATTTAAAATACGGCAATACTCAAAATATATCCCAGTTACGCAAAACAAGCAAAGGCTACAAGCCCAAAGTAAAACATTACAGCATAAACATGCATCAAATACCTGACAACAACCACAACTGAATACAACAGACTACTAGCTATAAATATCTGATCATCACACGGGACATCCCACCCGCGGTGATACCAGTGCATATACATACTATACATAACTGGGACACTCTAAGCACCTCCTGGGGCACCTCCAGCCGGGCCAACTCCACGACTAGCTGAGTAACCTAGGAAACCTGAAACAACACACAGGCAACAAACACAACAGCCCCAGAGGGACATCGGGGTCAAACCCTAGTACGGAGAGCAACTGAAAAAAACAGCAGTAAACAGCAAAGATAAAATGCAGATGCTATGCATGGGATACGGGACAACAGTCGAAGGCTACAACCGAGCAAAGGAGCCAAAGAACTCAAACATATCTCAATGAAATCTGCAGAAGATATGTGGCCACGTTGTGTGTAGGACATGTGGGAGCTACCCACTCACCCCTAATCTCACACCCTTACCGGATGTATCAACATCTCAACCTGCCGTTGCCAAACCTATGAACTGTGGTAGTTAGCCACTCGGTGCATAGGGGCTAACAAATCCCATCAGGGAGATGAGAGTGCGGTATTGCCGCTCGCCCTCGCATCCTGGTAAGAACAGAACAGCAAAAACAACGAACAACGAAACAATGGCTGCAACAGCTGAAGCAAATGATATGCCAATGCGTGTATGAAATCATAAACAGCAAGCATATAACATATGCACAAACAGCAACCACACATGGCAATCACACACAGCCATCTCACAAATTATCCACGCCAGATCCACGCTGTAATTACAAGCTCAACATCCGTACCTCGAATATGTTACGCTCACCACAACGGGGTCCCGAGAAATCTAGTAAGAACCTGCTAAAAACACGCACGCACTGAACTCAGGAGCTACACATAATTCACGTCCTGGGAGCAACAACTCAACCAGCAATTAATCATATCCAACAAATCAACAGGAAGCTCTAAACAAGGCTAAGAGTAAGATCTCATCGAATAATTCGAAGTGCTACCTGAACAACACAACAAACGGCCGAAGAAGCTGCTTTTCGATCTTGCTTCCAGCAAACTACGCTTCCAGAAAATAGTATAGGATGAAGCACGTTCACGAGAGGAGTCCAACGCTACCTCACACGTTCAAAACGACGACCGGAAACGACGGGAATCGTCGGAGAAAAGCTACGGTGAACAGTGCTTAGGGTTCGTGACAGAGGTAGACAATTGGGGAAAATATTCTAAGTATGGAAAATACACTTCTCAACAGCTGACAGAAACAGGAACAGATTCCACCGACAAAATCAGTTTTCATCGCTGTTATCTCAACCAACTGCTGAAATCTCGCACCAGAAGAGTCCTATCTCTAAACAGCGAATAACTAAACAAAACGATGTTGCAGAGGAACACGTCACCTCGCTACAAACAGCTAATCAACAAACCATCTGAATAAAACAACGGAACAGATCCCTCAACAGTAGATGTCTAACGCGACCAACAGCTGACGCTAAACGTTACACCCAAAACGTTGTCGTTCCAACTTATCAAAACAACATAGTTTCGCTACCTGCTACGAAACAGGCTAATGAAACCAACAGTTGGTTCCTGTTCACAAAACGTCGTCGCTTCAGAGTCCCTTAACGCTCTCTTCTGACCATCGCAACTAAAACACCAATGTCTAAAATCCACGTCAGCATTGCTGATGCTTCCTACCAAAACGCAACGACTGGAATACCAACAGCTGACGCGATCGCTCAACGACTGATGCAAAACCCGAATAGATATCTCTCCCGCGACACCTGATAGCATCTCAACGGCTGATTCCAACGCTTAGACAAATTCGATGACTTCATCTCACGCATCTACTACCAGCTGGTTTCAACCCGAGCAACACCTGATTGCAAAAACACAAGTCTCACAATATGCAACAAAAACCATGCCTGTTTAAAATTATTTGAAAACCAGATCTCGTGAGATCTGGTCTGCGAAAAAACCTGAGCTGCAATAGCTCAATATTCTTGAAAGATTCTGCACCGAGAAATAGATTGGGTATGATTAAAATCATGCGTAAAACAACCCAAACAGGTCTCTGAAAATCGAAAGCTCATCCAATAGATTTTATGAATTTTGCAATGCATAAATCTGAAAATAACGAATAGATTTGTTTCTGGAAGTTCGGATCTCATTATCCTACGTCTCACCTTCTTCCAAATCTGGAAGGCATCTACTAGAAGACAAACAGGTCTCTGAAAATCGAAAGCTCATCCAATAGATTTTATGAATTTTGCAATGCATAAATCTGAAAATAACGAATAGATTTGTTTCTGGAAGTTCGGATCTCATTATCCTACGTCTCACCTTCTTCCAAATCTGGAAGGCATCTACTAGAAGATTTGATCCGCAGACCCGATCAGATTTGGGAATTATCCACTGCCCAAATCTGAATTCCTAGAATCTACACCAGCTCTCAACCGTGTTCACTCAATCACTTCTTTTATGCCTCAGTGAGAATGGCTACATACACAGAGTTTAACGTCTTCGTGCAAGACACGGATTCGGTGTTTGGTTTGTGTTTCACTCACTGTACTGTTTCGCGCATCTCTCGTATATATGTGAGTGAATCTCTATGTGTGAGTTTTACTGTGTAAGCACAACTCTCGAAAATAAAATCTGACAAAACTGGGAAGAGCTTCTTCAAAGCTAAATTTAGCTCAGCTGTCAACTGATACAATAATCTCCTCTATTTTTTTTATAGTTGACAGCTTCGCTTTTGTTTTATCTTCCCGTTGGACAACTTTTCATTGTTCATCGTCATTTGTCTCCATCAGTTCTACTTGTTTAAATAGCCTCCCACATTGATATAGCCATTGGACACAAGTTTTATTCCCGTTGTAAAAGTCTTCTGACAAGTTTTACATCGTGTCCTTTGTATATAATGCCTCTTTCAAGGCACTATGGGTGGTGTAACATTTAAAGTTCTTTGTCTTCTTGTAAATTGATGCGAAAATACTTTTCGTTTGAATTTACTTATTCAGATCTGATTCATCCGTTTTCCTTCAATGCTCCTGTTGCTCTCAGATCTGATTCATTTGTTCTTTATAGCTTCTGATCCAGATCTGAGCTCATCTTCTTCACATCTGATCGAGCTTCGAGATCATTTGCTCTTCACATCTGATCCAGCTTTGAGCATATCTTCTCTTCACATCTGATCCAGCTCTTCTTGTCTTTTTCCGCTCGCTTCCGATCCAGTTTTATACAGTGTCATATCTGCTCAGCTTTGAATGCTTATGTGTATTATTCATATCTGGTCAGTGCTACCCCCTTCGAAACGGTCCAACGAGCAAAACTCACTCTATGCAATGAGCTCCTCTGTTTTTGGCCAATTTCCTTCGTTTAGGCCTCCGAAATCGTGTTTTCCTATTCTCAGATCTGGTTCAGCTACAGTATCAGATCTGGTTCAGCTACAGTATCAGATTCACATCAGATCTGGTTTAGCTGCAGTATATTGGATCTCATCAGGTTCAGCTACAGTACCAGATTCTCATCAGATCTGGTTTGTCTCTAAGTCAGATCTGCACATCTCAATTAAACTGTTAGTAAATAATAAGCAGGTTTTGTGTATTTCAAAATTCAGATTCTGATCTGTAATCACAGATACAACAATCTCCACCTTTTTGATTTACACAAAACCTGAATAAACATATGCACTAATGTTTATGGTTTGAATTATTTCTCCCCCTTTTTGTGGGAATCAAAAAGGGTTACGAAATATTGTCTTCCCTTCAAAATTTAAAACAAATCTCCCCCTCAATGCTATATTTATTTTTGAAAAGAAACCGATTTTTGGGAAGACTTTTTTCGAAAAGCAGCATGCCGTGAGATTTTAAAAACAGATTGTGTGCTACTTGAAAATTCTCGTATATTCAGACCAGAGGAGTAATTGAGGATTCAATTTACAGAATCTCTTCCATTTTCTCTAAGATTTAGCCTTGCAAAACCTAGAGATCTTGGCGTACACACAGATCTCGCGCAATCGTGTTAGCTCATCAGAAGAGATATTGCAGCAATTTCCTTTCGATAAACTACTTTGCAATTCAATAGACATTACTCCCCCTATTTTCATAAAATGAGTTTTTAAAACTCTTAAAATGATTTTGTAGCACAGAGAGCTTTCGCAAGATAAAAACAGATTTGAAAACACTATCAGAGCTGCAAATATTTTAAAACTTTAAAAATTTTCGATTTAAAATGCACTTTCAAGAACAACGCGCTCTGATACCACTTGGTAGGATCGAATATGCAACAAAAACCATGCCTGTTTAAAATTATTTGAAAACCATCAAGGTTTTAGATCTGAGCGGCGCTCAAATCTGGTACCAGATCTCGTGAAAAAACTGAGCTGCAATAGCTCAATGTTCTTGAAAGATTCCGCACCGAGAAACAGATTGGGTATGATTAAAATCATGCGAAAAACAACCCAAACTGGTCTCTGTAAATCGAAAGCTCATCCAACAGATTTTATGAAATATGCAATGCAGAAAGCTGTAAATAACGAACAGATTTGTTTTTGGAAGTTCGGATCTCAATATCCTACTTCTCTCCTTCTTCCAAATCTGGAAGGAATCTACTAGAACATTTGATCCGCAGACCCAATCATATTTGGGACTTATCCACTGCCCAAATCTCAATTCCTAGAATCTACACCAGATCACAGTCGTGTTCACTCAATCACTTCTTTTATGCCTCAGTGAGAAAGGATACATACACAGAGTTTAACATCTTCGTGCAAGACAGGATTCTGTGTTTGGTTTGTGATTAACTCACTGTACTACTTCGCACATCTCTCGTATATATGTGAGTGAATCTCTGTGTGTGAGTTTTACAGTGTAAGCACAACTCTCGAAAATAAAATCTCACACAACTGGGAAGAGCTTCTTCAAAGCTGAATTTAGCTCAGCTGTCAACTGATACAATAAGCTCCTCTGTTTTTGATAGTTGACAGATTCGCTTCTGGTTTATCTTCCCGTTGGACAACTTTTCATTGTTCATCGTCATTTGTCTTCATCAGTTCTACTTGTATAAATAGCCTCCCACTTTGATATAGCCGTTGGACACAAGTTTTCTTGCCGTTGTAAAAGTTTTCCAACAACTTGTACCTCGTGTCATTTGTATATAATGTTTCTGCAAGTTTTATTGACTTTGTGTGTACCTTTAGCTCTTTTCAAGGCACATCCAGATCTGAGCTCATCTTCTTCACATCTGGTCGAGCTTCGAGATCATTTGTTCTTCACATCTGATCCAGCTTTGAGCATATCTTCTCTTCACATCTGATCCGACTCTTCTTGTCTTTTTCCGCTCGCTTCCGATCCAGTTTGCTACAGTGTCAGATCTGGTCAGCTTTGAATGCTTATGTGTATTATTCAGATCTGGTAAGTGCAACCCCCTCCAAAACGGTCCAACGAGCAAATTGAGTTCCTCAATTTTTGGCCAAATTCCTTCGTTTAGGCCTCCGAAATCACGTTTTCCTATTCTCAGATCTGGTTCCGCTACAGTATCAGATCTGGTTCAGCTACAGTATCAGATTCACATCAGATCTGGTTTAGCTGCAGTATATTGGATCTCATCTGGTTCAGCTACAGTACCAGATTCTCACAGATCTGGTTTGTCTCTAAGTCAGATCTGCACATCTGCACATCTCAATTAAACTGTTAGTAAATAAAATTATTTGAAAACCAGCAAGGTTTCATATCTGAGCGGCGCTCAAATCTGGTACCAGATCTCACGAGATCTGGTCTGCGAAAAAAACTGAGCTGTAATAGCTCAATGTTCTTGAAATATTCTGCACCGAGAAACAGATTGGGTATTATTAAAATCATGCGGAAAAAAACCCAAACTGGTCTCTGAAAATCGAAAGCTCATCCAACAGATTTTATGAAATATCCAATGCAGAAAGCTGTAAATAACGAACATATTTGTTTCTGGAAGTTCGGATCTCAATATCCTACGTCTCCCCTTCTACCAAATCTGGAAGGCATCTACTAGAAGATTTGATCCGTAGACCCGATCAGATTTGGGACTTATCCACTGCCCAAATATGAATTCCTAGAATCTACACCAGCTCTCAGCCGTGTTCACTCAATCACTTCTTTTATGCCTCAGTGAGAAAGGCTACATACACAGAGTTTAACTTCTTTGTGCAATACACGGATTCGGTGTTTGGTTTGTGATTCACTCACTGTACTGCTTCACACATCTCTCGTATATATGTGAGTGAATCTCTGTGTGTGTGTTTTATAGTGTAAGCACAACTCTCGAAAATAAAATCTCACACAACTAGGAAGAGATTCTTCAAAGCTGAATTTAGCTCAGCTGTCAACTGATACAATAAGCTCCTCTGTTTTTGATAGTTGAGATTGTTGGAGTGCAATAATTGCCCCTGCTAGGTAGAGCGATCGAAACGTGGCGCTTGTGTTGCTATACGGTTTAAAAGATTGGAGTTGCACCGTTACCACAAGCTATAGCTTTTGGTAAAGCGGCAGGCGCTCGGTCCTGCAATTCTTCGCTTCTGGTTTATCTTCCCGTTGGACAACTTTTCATTGTTCATCGTCATTTGTCTTCATCAGTTCTATTTGTATAAATAGCCTCCCATTTTGATATAGCCGTTGGACACAAGTTTTCTTCCCGTTGTAAAAGTCTTCCGACAAGTTGTACCTCGTGTCATTTGTATATAATGCTTCTGTAGGCTTTATTGAATTTGTGTGTACCTTTAGCTCTTTTCAAGGCACATGGGTGGGTGTGACAATTTAAAGTTCTTTGTCTTCTTGTGAATTTATGCGATAATACTTTCGTTTGAATTTACTTATTCAGATCTGATTCATCCGTTTTTCTTCAATGCTCCTGTTTCTCTCAGATCTGATTCCTTTGTTCTTTATAGCTTCTGATCCAGATCTGAGCTCATCTTCTTCACATCTGGTCAAGCTTCGAGATCATTTGATCTTCAAATCTGATCCAGCTTGAGCATATCTTCTCTTCACATCTGATCCAACTCTTCTTGTCTTTTTCCGCTCGCTTCCGATCCGGTTTGCTACAGTGTCAGACCTGGTCAGCTTTGAATGCTTATGTGTATTATTCAGATCTGGTAAGTTCTACCCCCTTCGAAACGGTCCAACGAGCAAATTGAGCTCCTATGTTTTTGGCCAAATTCCTTCGTTTAGGCCTTCAAAATAATGTTTTACTATTCTCAGATCTGGTTCCGCTACAGTATCAGATCTGGTTCAGCTACAGTTTCAGATTCACATCAGATCTGGTTTTGCTGCAGTATGTTGGATCTCATCTGGTTCAGCTACAGTACCAAATCTGGTTTGTCTCTTAGTCAGATCTGAACATCTCAATTAAACTGTTAGTAAATAATCACCAGGTTTTGTGTATTTCAAAATTCAGATTCTGATCTGTAATCACAGATCCAACAATCTCCCCCTTTTTGATTTACACAAAACCTGAATAAACATATGCACTAATGTTTATGGTTTGAATTATTTATCCCCCTTTTTGTGGGAATCAAAAAGGGTTACGAAATCTTGTCTTCCCTTCAAGATTTAAAACAAGTCTCCCCCTCAACACAGCAAGGGGTATATTTATTTTTGAAAAGAAACCGATTTTTGGGAAGACATTTTTCGAAAAGGAGCATGCTGTGAGATTTGAAAAACAGATTCTGTGCTACTTGAAACTTCTCATATATTAAAACCAGATGAGTAATTGAGGATTCAATTTACAGAATCTCTTCCATTTTTCTCTAAGATTTAGCCTTGCCAAACCTAGAGAACTTGGCGTACACACAGATGTCGCGCAATTGTGTCAGCTCATCTTAAGAGATATGCTGCAATTGCCTTTCGAGAATCTGCTCTGCAATTCAATAGACATTACTCCCCCTATCTTCATAAAATGAGTTTTTAAAACTCTTAAAATGATTTTGTAGCACAGAGAGCTTTAGCAAGATAAAAACAGATTTGAAAACACTATCAGAGATGCAAATATTTTAAAACTTTAAAAATTTTCGATTTAAAATGCACTTTCAAGAACAACCCACTCTGATATCACTTGTTAGGATTGAATATGCAACAAAAACCATGCCTGTTTAAAATTATTTGAAAACCAGCAAGGTTTCAGATCTGAGCGGCGCTCAAATCTGGTACCAGATCTCACGAGATCTGGACTGCAAAAAAAAACTGAGCTGCAATAGCTCAATGTTCTTAAAAGATTCTACACCGAGAAACAGAATGGGTATGATTAAAATAATGCGGAAAATCAAGAACAACCCACTCTGATATCACTTGTTAGGATTGAATATGCAACAAAACCATGCCTGTTTAAAATTATTTGAAAACCAGCAAGGTTTCAGATCTGAGCGGCGCTCAAATCTGGTACCAGATCTCACGAGATCTGGACTGCAAAAAAAAACTGAGCTGCAATAGCTCAATGTTCTTAAAAGATTCTACACCGAGAAACAGAATGGGTATGATTAAAATAATGCGGAAAACAACCCAATAGTCTCTGAAAATCGAAAGCTCATCCAACAGATTTTTATGAAATATGCAATGCAGAAAGCTGTAAATAACGAACAGATTTGTTTCTGGAAGTTCGGATCTCAATATCCTATGTCTCCCCTTCTTCCAAATCTGGAAGGCATCTACTAGAAGATTTGATCCGCAGACCCGATCAGATTTGGGACTTATCCACTGCCCAAATCTGAATTCCTAGAATCTACACCAGCTCTCAGCCGTGTTCACTCAATCACTTCTTTTATGCCTCAGTGAGAAAGGCTACATACAAAGATTTTAACTTCTTCATGCATGACACGGATTCGGTGTTTGGTTTGTGATTCACTCACTGTACTGCTTCGCACATCTCTCGTATATATGTGAGTGAAACTGTGTGTGAGTTATATAGAGTAAGCACAACTCTCGAAAATAAAATCTCACACAACTGGGAAGAGCTTCTTCAAAGCTGAATTTAGCTCAGCTGTCAACTGATACAATAAGATCCTCTGTTTTTGATAGTTGACAGCTTCGCTTCTGGTTTATCTTCCCGTTGAACATTTTTCATTGTTCATCGTCATTTGTCTTAATCTGTTCTACTTGTATAAATAGCCTCCCACTTTGATATAGCCGTTGGTCACATGTTTTCTTCCCGTTGTAAAAGTCTTCCGACAAGTTGTACCTCGTGTCATTTGTATATAATGCTTCTGCAGGCTTTATTGACTTTGTGTGTACCTTTAGCTCTTTTCAAGGCACATGGGTGGGTGTGACAATTTAAAGTTCTTTGTCTTCTTGTGAATTGATGCGACAATACTTTCGTTTGAATTTACTTATTCAGATCTGATTCATACGTTTTTCTTCAATGCTCCTGTTGCTCAGATCTGATTCCTTTGTTCTTTATAGCTTCTGATCCAGATCTGAGCTCATCTTCTTCACATCTGATCGAGCTTCGAGATCATTTGCTCTTCACATCTGATCCATCTTTGAGCATATCTTCTATTCACATCTGATCCAGCTTTTATTGTCTTTTTCCGCTCGCTTCCGATCCGATTTGCTACAGTGTCAGATCTGGTCAGCTTTGAATGCTTATGTGCATTATTCAGATCTGGTCAGTGCTACCCCCTTCGAGACGGTCCAACGAGCAAAACTCACAACTAAGCAGTGAGCTCCTATGTTTTTGGCCAAATTCCTTCGTTTAGGCCTCCGAAATTGTGTTTTCCTATTCTCAGATCTGGTTCCGCAACAGTATCTGTAACGCCCCAAAATCCATAGGACCACATGTTTGAATCTTATTTATTTCAAATGTCGAAATGACAATTTAAATGTTAGCGTAATATATTTTATGGAAGTTGATTTTACTGATTTCAGAATTTACGTACGACGCAGCCAGTTCCAGCAGATGTAACTCCAAGCGCAATACTGTTAGAGTAGATGCCCAACTAGCCAACTTGGGGCGTGTGAGTTTTTATTGACTCTTGTATATGACAGTCTTTATATATGTTATTCGCATTTCATTATGGCATTCTTTATTTTCATTATGTTATATGATGTTAACAATTGTGTTGGATAAAGACCTAGAATGTACCATAGTGTATGTTAGATGTGATAGTGGATATGATGGCTATCATGAAACACATATAATAGTCATTGTGTATTCTGAATTCGTTCCTAGTCGATTGGGCCGTCAAAATGAGGATAAGGCCGCCCGAGCTTGAGACTAGCATCTGCAATGCGAAGTACCATGTTTCATTGGTAGGGAACATTGTGATGTTCTGAGCATGCAGATGGATAGTGACCTGGTGATCTATCGAACTACCCTCGTTCGGACTTTCCAAGTGGTTACCATTTGTTGAGTGGATAAGTCCGAGGTCTTGGTTGTACTGATTAGTCCTCACTACTCGAAATGCCATTGAGACTCTACATGATAGGCGCCTCACTTTGACCCTTTTGCCGACTCATTTGGGGTCATTAAGCGGCGGGATTGGGTGAGGTCCCGATGCATGTAGGATTCGATGCTTCGTTGTCGAGGATTCACTGCTTGCTTTCATGCGTGGATATCCTATGTTATCTGAGGAGACAATAGTGTGATAAATCTCTGGCCAGAGTACTGGATGTTTTTAGGTAAATGGGTTTACCTAGTTACACTCGCGATGTCACTATTTGATCTCCAAGATGTATGCATAGCTATCGAATCTCTAGCTACTCTCGATTTACCAATGGTCGTTGATCTGATCGGGTTACATGTGTTGAAAGGACCGTATTGTACGTTAACCATGACCAACTGGTTCTTGCAGGCACTATCAGTGATACCTAGGGGATCATGGCGCGATGTTGCTATGCGCTTTACCATGATCCGTTGGGCAAGTCCGAAATTGTAATTTCGGAGTCACAATGGTTGTGGGCCCACGGCTAGCTGTATCCCTGAACCATTGAGGGTCACACAAGTACTGGATTCATGATTCCCGCACGGAAACTGAGCTCAATGTGTTGAGCATATGAGGAGGATTTTAGGGAGTGCGACTTCCTAAAAGTCAACAGGGGTCAAATTGCGATTTCCCAAAGTTGAGGGGCATAACTGTCATTTCGGTCTAGGTGGTCTGAAAAATTGTTTTCGCATCATAATAGTCAGTTTTGGAAACTGAGTCGATCGGTCCGATCTGATCATCGATCGGAGTTATGATGAAGCCACGGTGATGCGGTTGAACCGAATGTTCATATATTGGACTGGGCCCGCCCCAGGTCCATTGGGCCGGTTCAAGCCCATCACTTATTTAATTAGACCTAGGGCTGCCATGAGACACACACAAGATACAACCTAGCTCTCATAGCCGCCCACCCTCTCCCACACGCCTCACGCCGCCGTCTCCGCCGTCGCCCGATTTTTCGCATGATCGGACTTGTTTCGATCACCGCGACGAGGAGAATCCATTCGTGCTAAAATCCATCAGATCTTCTAGTGCAGATTGACGGAGGGAGATTGTTTCCGATCGTGGACCTGATTGACGATCTACCGCCGCCTACCGTTTGAAGTGCCGGTTTCCTCGTGAAACTGGTCGGAGCCAGGCGCCTAGACGCCAGCAAGGTAGAAATTCGATAAACACCCTATGAATGTTTATTGATTGTTTTTAATGTATTGAACCTTGCTCGGGTCACCTTTTAACTTCCGCTGCGCCCACGGGAAACGGGATCCGGATCCGCCATTGTATGCCAACATTCAGATCGGACTGGGTGAAGATATACTTCAAACTCTTGTGGTCGGTGAAGATCACAAATTGCTCTCATACAAGTAGTGGTGCCAAATATTCAAAGCCAACACGATGACAGCCAACTATATGTCCTGAACGGAATATCTATTCTCGTGAGGCTTCAACTGTCGAGACCCATAAGCTATAACTCGCCCGTTCTGCATCAAAATGCAACCCAAACCACTCAAAGAAGCATCGAAGCACACCACAAAATCTCCCGATCCTGAGGGTAAAGCCAACACAAGAGCAGTAGTCAACTTCTCTTTCAACTTCAGAAAGCTAGACTCACATTCATTCGTCCAAACAAACCTCCTATCCTTCTGGGTCAGATGATCGGCCAGGATATCATCGAAAATCCCTCAATGGAATGCCTATAATGGTCAGCCAAAATCAAGAAACTACGAATCTAAAATACATTATTGGGCTGCTCTCAGTTGATGACTGCCTCATCTTTACTGGGAAACACGGAAATACCTGAGACGAGATAACATGACCCAAAAATACTACTCGATCTAGCCAAAATTCACACTTGGAGAACTTGGCATAGAACTGTGAGTCTTGCAAAGTGTGCAATACCAACCTCAAGTGCTCCATGTGCTCCCTCTTGGTCCTCGAATAGATCGATCGGAGTTATGATGAAGCCACGGTGATGCGGTTGAACCGAATGTTCATATATTGGACTGGGCCCGCCCCAGGTCCATTGGGCCGGCTCAAGCCCATCACTTATTTAATTAGACCTAGGGCTACCATGAGACACACACAAGACACAACCTAGCTCTCATATCCGCCCACCCTCTCCCACACGTTTCACGCCGCCGCCGACCGCCGCCGCCGTCGCCCGGTTTTTCGCGTGATCGGTCTTGTTTCGATCACCGCGACGAGGAGAATCCATTCGTGCTAAAATCCATCAGATCTTCTAGTGCAGATTGACGGAGGGAGATTGTTTCCGATCGTGGACCTGATTGACGATCTACCGCCGCCTACCGTTTGAAGTGCCGGTTTCCTCGTGAAACTGGTCGGAGCCAGGCGCCTAGACGCCAGCAAGGTAGAAATTCGATAAACACCCTATGAATGTTTATTGATTGTTTTTAATGTATTGAACGTTTCTCGGGGCAACTTTTAACTTCCACTGCGCCATCGGGAAACGGGATCCGGATCCGCCATTGTACGACAACAGTGGTATCAGAGCCAAGGCTCGAATCCTTCAATACATGTTTGTGCCTTATTACTGTTGGGAAGCCACGGCGGATCCGGATCACGCCTCCCGGCGGGGCAGCGGAAGAACAAAAATCATGGCCGGGAGACGATCAATACGATAAAAACTAACACATGCTATGACATTCATAGGGCGTTTAGATTGCTACCTTGCTGGCAACTCGTGCCTGGCTCCGATCGGTTTCGTAAATAAAACGGCACTTCACGGTAGGCGGCGGTAGATATCGTCAATCAGGTCC
Source organism: Dorcoceras hygrometricum (assembly GCA_001598015.1). Taxonomy (NCBI): domain Eukaryota; kingdom Viridiplantae; phylum Streptophyta; class Magnoliopsida; order Lamiales; family Gesneriaceae; genus Dorcoceras; species Dorcoceras hygrometricum. The sequence continues at coordinate 6,046 of KV012582.1, read as the reverse complement.
ATGACCGGAGACGGGATTCCTTCGTCAGCCTGCACTAGAAGGCCTGACGAGATCTGCGCGGACGGATTCTCCTCGTCAAATTTGGCCAGCACAAATTCCGGTGAAGCGGCGGCGGCGGCGGCGGCGGCGTGAGGTTTGAGGAGAGGGGGCGGCGGCTATTGCTTAGGGTTAGGGTTAATTATGTAGTAGTAGTACTTACAATGAAGCTTAAGTCTAATTAAATAGACTTGGTGATGGATTTGGATCCGGCCCAACGGGCCCGGGTCCAACGGATGAACATTCGGTTCATCCCCATCACCGAGACTTCGTCGCAACTACGATCATCGATCAGATCGGACCGATCGACTCAGTTTCCAAAACTGAGTACTATGATCTGAAAAACCATTTTTCAGAACCCCAGTGCAAAATTACCGTTTTGCCCCTCAACGTCGGGAATCACGATTTGACCCCTGTTGACTTTTAGAAAGTCGCACTCCCCAAAATCCTCTTCTCATGCTCAACACATTGAGCTGAGTATCCGTGAGGGAATCTCGAATCCAGTACTTGTGTGACCCTCAATGGTTCAGGGATACAGCTAGCCGTGGGCCCACAACCATTGTGGCTCCGGAATCACAATCCGGACTTGCCCAACGGATCATGGTAAAAGCGTCTAGCAAAATCGCCCCATGATCCCCTAGGTATCACTGATAGTGCCTGCAAGAACCAGTTGGTCGTGGTTAGCGTACAGTACGGTCCTTTCAATCCATATATCCCGATCAGATCAACGACCATTGGTAAATCGAGAGTCGCTATAGATCCGATGGCTATGCGTACATCTTGTAGATCGAATAGTGACATCGCGAGTGTAACTAGGTAAACACATTTATCTAAAACACTTCTAGTACTCTGGCCAGAGATTTATACACTATTATCCCCTCAGATAGCATAGGATATCCACGCATGTCTGCGAGCGGTGAATCCTCGAGAACGATACATCGACTCCTACATGCATCGGGGTCTCTCACAATCCCGATGCCTTATGACCCCAAGTGAGTCTGCAAAGGGGTCATATGTGATGTGTGACCGTATTTAGTACCAATACTAAATGGGCCGCACACATCAGTATGGATCAAATCCAATAGGCCTTGAGTACGCCTTGCCCTTGATGTGTGACCGTATTTAGTACCAATACTAAATGGGCCGCACACATCAGTATGGATCAAATCCAATAGGCCTTGAGTACGCCTTGCCCTTG
>KV012581.1:18325-36555 GCA_001598015.1 Dorcoceras hygrometricum | reverse complement strand
GTGACTATTAGATGTGTTTCATGATAGCCGTCATACCCACTATCACATCTAACATACACTATAGTGCATTCTAGGTCTTTACTCAACGCAATTGTTAATCATCATACAACACAATGAAAGTAAAGAACTCCATAAATAAATGCAAATATCATATATAAAGATTGTCATATACAAGAGTCTATAAATCCACACGCCACAAGTTGGCTAGTTGGGCATCTACTCTAACATGTCTGTATTCTGTTGAACTATTTCAAGGCCCAGCTCCATCCACCCACCTACCTCGTACCAATGGATGAGTGATCCTGCACCTCCTCCCATAGAGTTCCTCATAAGGTGTCATGCCGATGGAGGCCTGAAAGTTGTTGTTATAGGTGAACTCTCCTAGAGGTATCTTGGCTTCCCAACTCCCCTAAAACTCAGTAGCACAATCCCGTAGCAGATTCTTTAGTTTCTGGTTCACTCTCTCTCTCGTACTGAGTAAGCTGTTAAAGAGCTTCGGATTTGGCTTAGAATTGAATCGGGTGTGTATCGCTGAGTATAGGAGAGAGTAAGCGCTAAGTAGATTTGGTTATCGGGAGTAGTTGGAGTTCATATTTGGAGACTACCCCAAGCAAGTGAATTGGAAATGTTGTGAGAATTGGTCTGGTTCGTGGTTTGAATAGATTGGTTTGTGGTTTTCAGATTTGAGTGAGATCTGGGTGTCCAAATCTGACCCTTGTGCGTTTGAGCAAGTTGTATTGAGCGGGAGATGAAACGATGTCGTTTTGGATTACCCTGGGTAATACGTGGGTTGAGTATCAGTGATGCGATGTCGTTTGATGTAAACCAAATTTGGCGTTGGTTGAGAACAATAGATGCGACGTCTTTTAGCAAGCATCAAATTTGATCAGAACTGGACCCCGGTGCGACGTCGTTTGGTGATAGTCAGATCTGGTGTAGCGAGGGGAATCAGATTTGGTCAGCGTAGAGAAGTCAAAGCTGTTTGAGTGCTCAAATCTGAGTTTTTCGGTGGCACTGTAGCGTTGACTGGAGATTTATATATAGGTGTTGACCAACACTTAGCGAATTTTGAGACCCGACATTTCTTATTTTCTTCCTCAGAGAGCTATCGACTCATATATGTTCCTCAAACCCTTACTGTTCATCCGAACACAAATCCGGTGATTGCCGTCGATTTACGCCGCCGTTTTGAGCAAGATTGGTGGCGCTGACTTAAGATCTTTCGATTGATACAATTTTGGGGACTTGAATCTACGAGTTAAGGGAGCGCGAAGTAGTAGTAGAGTTCGAATATCTTCACGATTTCTGGACAGTGGTTCTTTCGTTCTTAAGCAGCTTTGGGTAAGCTATTTCTTCCTATTATGAGTTTTGATTAGAGCTGGTTATATTGTTTAAGGTATCGGTATTGGTTGAGTTGTTGGTAGTACCCAAATCTGTTTCAGCATAGTTGTCCCTGAGCTGTTTAGGTATGGCTGAGCAGGTGGTACCTACGTGATTGTTCGAGCAGCTTCTATTAGGTGTCGCAGAGAGTCGTGTTGTGTTCTCATGCGTGAGCTGCTAAGAGTGTGCCCCTGCGTGATCTGTTGAGGTAGTAGTTGAACGAGTTTGAGGTACGATGAGATCATACTAGCAGCTTTGATATAATCATGTTAATATTTCCTGCGTGATGTGAGCTGTTGTGTGGCATGATTTGCCGTGTCTATGTACTAGCTGAAGTTGTCTAGCTGTACAGTTAATTGTGGTTCTCTGTTCTATTTTTCTGTGTTATTTATTGAATTTGATGGTGAGCTGAATCTGTCTTGAATTCACGCATATCATATTGAGCCTGATTTAATTGATAACCGATCGATTGATGGTACCTGTACGCTGATCTAATGTTTTTGAGAAAATGATCTATGTTGGCCTTTGCAGGATCTTCAGGTAATTCAGCTGCACCGAGTGGAGGGTCAGCTGGTATCTCCGTTTTGAGTCCCAGTTATTTATACTATGTATTGAACTAGGGGATGCCATGTGTGATTATGTATATTGGGGATCTGTATTTGTATTTTACCTGTATTGGTTGTTGTTGTTGTTGGATTTTGGATCTAAATCCATATTTTTATTATGTTTGTATTTTAAGAGTTGATGTTATCAGGCCCAAAACGAAAATTTTTAGCCCGTATTCTATGATTCCGTGTAATTTTGATTAATTGATAAATTAATATATGATTTAGCGCATCGGGCATGACATTTTGGTATCAGAGCTTAAACTGGGATAAGCTCGATTTATTTTCCATCACACTCTAGTCTAGGAACAGAGTTTGAGTTTTATTTGTGATTGACTCTATCATTGTGTGATTGCTTCTGTGTATTCTCTGTCTTGCTTCTTACCTCAGAGTTTTGGTAGATTCCGTCTAGGAGAGGTAGAATTATAATCGCTAGGCAGATAGATGGGGAGTCTAGAGCCCCGGGAAGTGATGAGGATGTTGAGCAGCGGAGTGTACCTTTGCGTCGTCGAGCTAGACAGGTATAGGTTGAGGTGGAAGATGTGACTAGGCAGATTGGTGAGATGGAGCTAGTTCTGGCTAGATTCCATAGGATGAATCCCCCTACGTTCACTGGCGCTGAGAGCGGTCTGATGGCTGAAGGATGGTTAGAGCACATGGAAGAGTTGTTTGAAACGGTGGAGTACTCCCAGGAGAGTAGACTGAAGTTGGCTATTTTTCAGTTGAGGGATCATGCTCAACGCTGGTGGAAAGGTACTTCTCGAGTCATGAGAGAGAGTGGTACTTTGATTTCTTGGGAGGGCTTCTGTGTAGATTTTCGACGGGAGTATACCCCCGAGTCGTACTACAATAACCGCGAGCAGGAGTTCGATAATCTGAAGCAACGGAACATGAGGGTGGCCGAGTATGCTAGACAGTTTTCTTCACCTCTATCGTATGTTCCCCATGTTGCTAACCAGGAGAGGACGAAGAGGAACAAGTTTCTCAGAGGTTTGAGGCCTGATTTGTTCCGAATGGTGTTACCTGGTTCTCCAGCGACTTATGCCAAGGCAGTGGATAGAGCGGTGGACATTGAGGAGAGTCTTTTGGAAGCACAGAAGGTTCAGCTGATAGCTGGGCGCAGTTTCTTACCCGTGCCGAAAGGGACGCATTACTTTCAACCTCCTCAGACGTCATAGCAGACTAATCTCAGAGGTTCAAGCCTCGAGGAAATCAGTTCAAGAGACGATCGAATTCATGTTTTTCTAGTTCTGATAGCTCTGATGGTAGTGGCTCTGGAGTAGTGACGTGTGGACAGTGCGGAGGTCGTCATATGACTTCTCCGTGTCATGGATTTCAGGGTCACTAATACAAGTGTGGGCAGACCGGGCACCTGGCTAGAGCGTGTCCGTCGACGAGAACAACCTTCTAATCTATCACAGCAAGGTTCAGCTGGTGGTTCTTCACAAAGACCGCAACCTTTTGCTCAGTCCCAATGATCAGGATTCCAACCACGAGAACCTTCTAGGTTCAGAGGATCTTCTAGACCTCAGTTTTCGAGACCGCAGCAAGCTCAGGTGAATGCATTGACAAGAGAGCAAGCTTATGATATGCCTAGAGGAGTTATTGCTGGTACTTGTTCTATTTTTGATTTTCCTGCGCGAGTTTTGTTTGATACTGGAGCATCACAATCATTTATATCTTATTTGTTTGTGCATGAGTGTGGGTTGAGCTCTACCCCATAGTGTTATGTTGTATCTTTCTACTCCTACTGGTGTGTAGTTGATGTCCCGTGAAGTGGTTTTGGACTGTGTGATTAGATTTGATGAGAATGTGTTGGTGACTAACCTGATTGCCTTGGAGATTAGATATTTTGATTGTATCTTGGGAATGGATGTGTTGTCCAGTTATAGCGTGACTGTAGAATGTTTCCATGGTGTAGTGAGGTTTAGACCTCCATTTGGAGAGAAGTGAGATTTCTATGGTGCTGAATCGCGATCGAAGATTCCACTAGTGTATGCCATGGAGATGTTTAGCATGTTGTCGCTAGATAACTCTGTGTTTATGATTTATGCCTTTTTTTCCCAAGAATCACAGATAGAGTTTAGTGATGTCCCGATTGCTCTAGAATTCCCAGATGTGTTTCCGGATGAGATTCCTGGATTCCCTCCGAGAAGAGAGATTGACTTCAGCATAGAGTTGGTGCCAGGGACAGCCCCGATTTTGAGATCCCCTTACCGATTGGAACCGGCTGAGTTGAAGGAGATCAAGGATCAGTTGAGTGATCTTATAGAGAAGGGATTTATTAGGCCGAGTATGTCGCCTTGGGAAGCTCCGATTCTTTTTGTGAAGAAGAAAGATGAATCTAGCGTGTGTGTTGATTTTTGGCAGCTGATTAAAGCGACAGTCAAGAATAAGTATCCGTTGCCGAGGATTGGTTATCTGTTTGATCAATTGCAGGGATCGGCAGTGTACTCTAAGATTGATCTACGATATGGTTATCATCAGTTGTGGATTAGAGACGTTGATGTGGCGAAGACGGCGTTCAGGACTAGATACGGGAATTATGAGTTTTTTGTGATGCCGTTTGGATTGACGAATACCCCTGCTGTCTTCATGGATTTGGTGAATCAATTCTTTAGTGAGTACATCGATCGTTTTTTGATCGTCTTCATAGATGACATTCTGATGTATTCGAGGAACTTCAGAGAGCATATGGAGCACTTGAGATTGGTGTTGCAGAAACTGAGAGACTCACAGTTGTATGCGAAGTTCGGCAAGTTTGAATTCTGGGTGGCTAAGGTAATCTTTTTGGGTCATGTCATTTCTACAGAAGGCATTACGGTGTTGAGTCCACTGCCCTTCTCCTCATCTCTCAAGCTCAACTTCTGAAATTGCTCATCACTATCCTGGTTATCTCGTATGAGATCTAGTAGAGTGGACTGTACGGTCACGGAATTCAGCTTAGGCGTCTACCCTCAGTATAAACCTCTAGCCCAAAACTATGAATCTCTCGCTATAATGGCTCTGTGACTGTTAGATATGCTATAAGTGATGTATTCTTGGTCAGAGCACCAGTCACAACATTAGCTTTCCCCGGATGATAGCTAATCTCGCACTCGTAATCTTTCACCAACTCTAGTCATCCCTCTGTCTCATTTTCAACTCCTTCTGTGTGAATATGTACTTCAGACTCTTGTGGTCGGTGAATATCTTGTACTTCTCTCCATATATATAATGCCTCCAAATCTTGAATGCAAAAACAACTGATGCTAGCTCCAGATCATGCGTCGAGTAATTCCTCTTGTGCACTTTCAGCTGTGTGAAGGCGTAAGATATAACCCTATAATTCTGCATTAATACTGTGCCTAGGCCTAGCTTAGATGCATCAATCTAGATCACGAAGTCACCTGGCCGTGATATGAGGGCCCCCTTCAAGGTATCAAAACTGTGCTGGAACTCCGGTCTCGATATATACTTGGCATTATTCTTTGTCAGCGCAGTCAAGTTTACCGCAATGGAGGAAAATCCCTTGATGAACTTCCGATAATATCCTTCCAATCCTAGAAAACTGTGGATGTGGGATGCGTTCTTTGGTACTGCCCACACTCTAACTGCCTCTACCTTAGACGAATAAAATTACTTCTGCTAGAATTAATGTGGCCAACGAAAGTCACTCTCTCCAACCAGAACTCCACACATGCTGAATTTTGCATATATCTAACATACGCTTTAGTGTATTCTAGGTCTTACTCAACGCAATTGTTAATCATCATACACACAATGAAAGTAAAGAATGCCATATAAATAAATGCGAATATCATATATAAAGATTGTCATATACAAGAGTCTATAAACCCACACGCCACAAGTTGGCTAGTTGGGCATCTACTCTAACATTGCTATCAGGACTAGGTTCATCTTCAGGGGCACTTCTCCTCCCTCTTCCTCGCCCAGAAATCTTAATCTATAGCCCGTAATCCACCACATAAGAAAATCAGAACATGCAAGAATCAAGAATACATGCTCTTAAACACAAAGGGAAAAACTTACTATGCCGAAGAGACAGTTGATGAAATCTGTTCCAGCGAGGAGTGCGTGTGTTTATCTCTGGACCATGCTCTGATACCATGTTTGTGACGCCCAACCCCATGGGAGTCACGGGATCGAAGAAAATGTAATAAAGAGGAAATAGAAGGGCTGAATGATAATTAGAACAAGCTGTATTGCCTTGTTCAAAATAAAAATCCAAATACAACCGTCGGCGCCAATAGAAGAAAACCAGATTTCATTAAAGTTTCGAAGTACAAAAGTTGCAAAATCGCGATATTACAACTACCGAACTCTATATGAATTCATATTTGTTGTAACGGATCTTAATACAGACTTAACTAAGATCAAAGACAACAAAAACAGTAAGTACAAAAATAGACGTCGCGGAAAACGCAGGCCTTCGATAAACACTAACACGCCGCCACTGGTTCAAACTCCACCTCCCGTCTGCCCCGGCGCGGATTCACCTGCACCACGAAAGCTAGTGAGCCTAGGGTCTCAGTAAGCAAAACTGAGAGTAACAAGGTACAAAATATGCAGGCGTAATACATGTATCAACGTAGTTTGAAAAGAAGGCATATAACATCATAAAATTCTGTTCTGGGAATAAAATTCAAATCCCAGCGTTAACATTTTCTTTAGATTTATGGCTCAGAAGCTCTACTTAGGTCCGTGTGCACCTGATCAAGTGTCTACTGATATCAGCCTTAGTGTATAACTCGTGGTGAAGGGGCAACTGATATCTAAACAGCTGCTCACCCTTCCATGGTGACCGTCTGTTATCTTCACCATAAATCCTAAAGTTTGAACATTTCCTTCTCTAAACATTACTGGAAAAGAAATCAAATCTTGATGTCAGTGTTCACTTCATTTAAATCGTAAAATCACTTTTCATCAAAACATTTTTCATTGAGCATCCAGTTGAGTCATAGGAAATCAATCGCTGGAAGAGTTAAATGGTCGCAGGTATGAACCAGTTGCAAAACAAGAAACAGCCAGTCGCTGGGTATATTTAATTCGGGGGTCAACGAAGTTAAAAGGTCAATGGAGTAACAGTAAACAACCAGCTGCTGGTTCATGGACCACCAGTCGCAAGACACAAGAAATACGCTAACTTTAAAACCAGTCACAGTGAACAGTGCACTGCTGGATTCTAACAAAGAAGGGTACCTGCTGGTTTCTAACGGATAAGGGTACCTGCTGGTTTCTCGCAAAGAAGGGTACCTGCTGGTTTCTCGCAAAGAAGAGTACCTGCTGGTTTCTAACAAAGAAGGGTACCTGCTGGTTTCTCACAATGAAGGGTACCTGCTGGTTTATCACAAAGAAAGGTACTTGCTGGTTTCTCACAAAGAAGGGTACCCTGCTGGTTTCTCACAAAGAAAGGTACCTGCTGGTTTCTAACAAAGAAGGGTACCTGCTGGTTTCTAACAAAGAAGGGTACCTGCTGGTTTCTAACAAAGAAGGGTACCTGCTGGTTTCTAACAAAGAAGGGTACCTGCTGGTTTCTAACAAAGAAGGGTACCTGCTGGTTTCTAACAAAGAAGGGTACCTGCTGGTTTCTAACAAAGAAGGGTACCTGCTGGTTTCTAACAAAGAAGGGTACCTGCTGGTTTCTAACAAAGAAGGGTACCTGCTGGTTTCTAACAAAGAAGGGTACCTGCTGGTTTCTAACAAAGAAGGGTACCTGCTGGTTTCTAACAAAGAAGGGTACCTGCTGGTTTCTAACAAAGAAGGGTACCTGCTGGTTTCTAACAAAGAAGGGTACCTGCTGGTTTCAAGGAAAATCACAAGACACAGCAGGCCACTAACAGAGAGTCTTCCCCAGCGCAGCAATGTGTTATCTATTTTCTTTGGTGCAAAATGAACATTTTCTTGCAAATAATTGAACTTATAGTTCACAAGGATAGTGGCATGGGAGTCTGATTTGTTACAGGGAAAAACACTTGAGTAGGCATGGTGTCCCATGCCTAAATCTCAAAAATTTACTTAAAATCCCCTGCTACTATTTTGATTTCCAAAAGTGCTACATAAATGGAGAATTTAACCATCCTCTCATACCAGCCATGACATTTTGTAAAGTTTAAAATTGCTTGGCCGCGCTTGGTTGACATGAACTCTAGAAATGAGAAATCAGTCCTTCAAACAAATAGCAAAGGCTGAAATCTTGAAATCAGAATTAGGTTCTCAAATCACAGGGATTAGAATTAGTGGTCCTATGGATTTTGGGGCGTTACAGTGGATATCCTATGCTATCTGAGGCGATAAAAGTGTATAAATCTCTGGCCAGAGTACTAGAAGTCTTTTAGGTAAATGGGTTTACCTAGTTACAGTCGTGATGTCACTATTCGATCTCCAAGATGTATGCATAGCTATCGGATCTTTAGCGACTCTCGATTTATCAATGGTCGTTGATCTGATCGGGATATATGGATTGAAAGGACCATACTGTACGCTAACCACGACCAGCTGGTTCTTGCAGGCACTATCAGTGATACCTAGGGGATCATGGGGCGATGTTGCTAGGCGATGTTGCTAGGCGCTTTACCATGATCCGATGGGCAAGTCCGATATTGCGATATCGGAGCCACAATGGTTGTGGGCTCACGACTAGCTGTATCCCCGAACCATTGAGGGTCACACAAGTACTGGATTCAAGATTCTCGCACGGAAACTGAGCTCAATGTGTTGAGCATAGGAAGTGAATTTTAGGGAGTGCGACTTCCTAAAAGTCAACAGGGGTGAAATTGCGATTTCCCACTGTTGAGGGGCAAAACTGTCATTTGGACTAGGTAATCTGAAAAATCGTTTTTCGCATCATAATATTCAGTTTTGGAAACTGAGTCGATCGGTCCGATCTGATCGACGATCGGAGTTATGATGAAACCATGGTGATTTAAATGAACCAAATGTTTATATAGGACTTGGGCCTGACCCAAGTCCAATGGGACATAACAACTTACACATTACAAACCCTAGCCTCCACTACAACTCTCGGCCGCCCCCTCTCCTCCAAAGCCCCACGCCGCCGCCGGCCGCCGCCCAAGCGCCGCCGCCCGCCGCCGCCGCACGTTGATCGGACTTGTTCCGATCACCGTTTTGAGGAGTTTCCGTCCGTTCTGATCTCGTCAGGCCTTCTAGTGCAGGCTGACGAAGGAACCTTGCTTCCGGTCGTGGACTTGATTGGACGAATCTACAGCCGCCTACCGTGAAGAGCCAGTCTCCCTGTGATTCTGGTTGGAGCCAGGCGCCTGTCGCCAGCAAGGTAACACCCCGAGAAACACCCTATGAATGGTTTATAGTGCTGCCTTTATTGTATTGAAAGTTTCCCGGCGCTAATTTTTAAACTTCCGCTGTGTCGCCGGGAGACGGGATCCGGATCCGCCACCGCTATCCCAACAGTTGTATCAGAGCACAGGCTCGGATCCTTCAATACATTGTTTCCTGAATTGCATCTAAATCTTGAATTTCAGATTGAAACAAAAAAAAAATTTTTTTGCAATGGCCGCCGGCCGCCGCCGTGTGCGGCGGCCCCTCCCCCGCACGCATGTGCACGAAGGGTACCTGCTGGTTTCTCGCAAAGAAGGGTACCTGCTGGTTTCTCACAAAGAAAGGTACCTGCTGGTTTCTCACAAAGAAGGGTACCTGCTGGTTTTCGACTATTCTCATAATATCAAAACAAGAATTATGCTACCAGCCGTCGTCTATTAAACCAGACATTATTCCGATTTAATCTACCGATTACAAAATCATCAAGTTCTGATATTACCTTCTACCAAAAGAACAAGAAGAACTTGGAAATTACTAGGAAACAAGACTGGAAATGCTCAACGTTTTAAATAACATCAACATCTACATCGTTCACATCGTAAAACTCATTTGCATTTGAAAACAAGAAATCCATCGTGAACCCTTACATCAAACATACATATCAATACCAGCAGAACATGAACAAAGGCTGATATTAAACATATTTTGGCAAGAATCTCAAAAATGAAACAAGAACGATACATATGCTTTTATGGCGTAGCAAGAGTCAGATTTACTTGCCTCAAGGAGAAGGAAAATCACAAGACACAGCAGGCCACTAACAGAGAGTCTTCCCCAGCGCAGCAATGTGTTATCTATTTTCTTTGGTGCAAAATGAACATTTTCTTGAAAATATTTGAAATTATAGTTCACAAGGACAGTGGCATGGGAGTCTGATTTGTTACAGGGAAAAACACTTGAGTAGGCATGGTGTCCCACGCCTAAATCTCAAAAATTTACTTAAAATCCCCTGCTACTATTTTGATTTGCAAAAGTGCTACATAAATGGAGAATTTAACCATCCTCTCATACCAGCCATGACATTTTGTAAAGTTTAAAATTTCTTGGCCGCGCTTGGTGGACAACTGATCGGACCTCTGCACCTTATGAACTCTAGAAATGAGAAATCAGTCCTTCAAACAAATAGCAAAGGCTGAAATCTTGAAATCAGAAATAGGTTCTCAAATCACAGGGTTTAGAATTAGCGGTCCTATGGATTTTGGGGCGTTACAACTCTACCTACCTAATAAAAATTTCGTGGATAGATGGGGCGGCAGTGCTAACCGGTAGGCCAATGTTCCTATTTTGTCTAGAATTTCGTAGGGGCCTATGAATCTGGGACTCAGTTTCCCCTTCTTCCCAAAACGCATTACTCCCTTCATTGGAGCCACCTTCAAAAATACGTGATCACCAACATCAAAGCTTAACTCTTTGCGTCTATTGTCTGCATAACTCTTTTGCCGGCTTTGAGCAGTTTTCATCCTCTCTTTTATTTTTCTAACAGCTCTCACCGTCTGCTCTACCAAGTCTGGTCCCAAACCATCTCGCTCTCCTATCTCATCCCAATGAAGAGGCGTTCTACATTTGCGTCCATAAAGAGCTTCATACGGTGCCATCTGGATGGAGGCTTGAAAGCTGTTATTGTATGCAAATTCCACCAATGGCAGTTTCGAATCCCAACCTTCTGAAAAATCTATAACGCAAGCTCTGAGTAAATCTTCTAAAATCTGGATCACTTTTTCTGATTGCCCATCAGTTTGGGGATGAAAGGCTGTACTAAACGTTAACTTTGTCCCCATATCTCGATGAAGACTCTTCCAAAAGGCAGACGTGAACTTGGGGTCTCTATCAGACACAATTGACAATGGAACACCATGAAGTCTGATGATCTCTTTTACATACAACTCCGCATATCTACTCGCATCGTAGGTTGTATTTACCGGCAGAAAGTGAGCAGATTTCATAAGTCTGTCTATAATAACCCAAATAGAGTTATATCCTTGGGCAGTCCTACGTAAACCAGTCACAACATCCATTGCAATGCATTCCGACTTCCATTCTGGAATAGGCAACGGTTTCAACATACCTGCTGGTCGCTGATGTTCCGCTTAGACCAACTGACACGTTAAACATTCGGAAACAAATTTAGCTACATCTCTTTTCATTCCTGGCCACCAATACATTTTCTGGAGATCCTTATACATCTTAGTAGCTCCGGGATGCACAGAATATGGACCTGTATGGGCTTCTTCCATCAATTCCGATCTCAAGGTTCCTGTTAGAGGCACCCAAATCCTTCCTTGAAATCTGGTTATTCCTTCTTCCGAGAAATAGAGGCTGTTGCCTCTTTCTTTGTCTTGTTTTACCCACTTTTGTAGTTGTTCATCTAATAATTGCCCATCACGGATCTGGTCCAACAAATTTGATCTCACAGAGATATTTGCCAACTCCATAGCGCTGCTGTTGGTTACTATTTATATCCCAGATTTCTTTAGTTCACACGCAAACGCCCTATGAACGATCAGCTGAGCTACACCAATGGATTTTCTACACAGAGCATCGGCAACCACGTTAGCCTTACCTGGGTGATAGTTGATCGTGCAGTCATAATCTTTCACCAGCTCCAGCCATCTCCTCTGTCTCATGTTTAATTCCTTTTGGGTGAAGAAGTATTTCAGACTTTTGTGATCTGTGAATATCTCACACTTCTCCCCATACAAATAATGCCTCCAAATCTTTAAGGCAAACACAACTGCTGCCAGCTCCAAGTCGTGAGTGGGATAATTATTTTCGTGATTCTTAAATTGCCGAGAAGCGTAGGAAATCACTCTATGATCTTGCATAAAACAGCTCCTAATCCAAATTTCGATGCGTCTGTATAAATGACAAATTTCCCTTGATCGGACGACATCTTTAACACAGGAGCCTCAATCAACGCCTGCTTCAATTGCTCAAAGCTGGTTTGGCAGTCAGGGGTCCATTCAAATTTGCTCAACATTCTAGTCAGCGACGTTAAGGGAATGGATATCTTCGAAAATACCTTAACAAAGCGCCTATAATAACCAGCTAACCCAGAAAACTCCTAACTTCGGAAGCGGATGTTGGTGCTGGCCAGTCGCGAACGGCTTCCACTTTTTCCGGGTCTACTTCCAATCCATCCTTGGATATAATATGCCCAAGAAAAGAGACCTTTTCCAACCAAAAATCACACTTGCTATACTTAGCGAACAGCTGCTTGTATTTCAAAGTTTGGAGCACTGTACTCAGGTGATTGACGTGCTCTAGTCTGTTCTTGGAGTATACCAAAATGTCATCAATGAACACCACTACAAACTGATCTAAGTAAGGTTGGAAAACTCTGTTCATTAGGTCCACAAAAGCTGAAGGAGCGTTAGTAAGTCCGAAGGGCATTACCAAAAATTCATAGTGTCCATATCGCGTTCTAAAGGCAGTTTTATAGATGTCTGCTGGTTTTATTTTCAATTGGTGATAACCAGACCTCAAATCAATCTTAGAGAAAACTACCGATCCCTTCAACTGATCAAACAGATCTTCAATTCTAGGCAAAGGATATTTTTTATTAATCGTCAACTTATTCAACTCTCGATAGTCTATACATAGCCTTCACGCCACAAGTTGGCTAGTTGGGCATCTACTCTAACACTTATCAGGTGGCAGTCCGCATATGTCTTCTGGAAAAACCTCAGGGAATTCACTTACTACTTTGACATCGGAAAGTGAAGGTTTACTAGTAGCTACTAAGGACGATAGGCTTAACAAGAATCCTGATCCTCCTTTCCTCAAATAACTCTGCGCCTTAAGAGCTGAAATAATTCGAGGAATTTTACCATTCTGATTGGCTTCGAACGTGAACCAGTCTCCTCTCGGTGGTTTTACCACTACGGTTCTAAGCTTGAAATCTTTTACAACTCCGTATTTGGTCAACCAATCCATTCCTAAGATGAGGTCAAACTCAGGCATAGGAAATACAATTAAATCGGCAGTGACCAGATGTCCCTGAAGCGTAAGTTCTAAGCCACGAAACAAATCATGGGATACTAGTTCTTCCCTAGAGGGTACTGTCACGAAAAATCCCATAGTCACCTGGTCGGGTCTAACAGGTAATTTCTTAGCAAAAGCTACTGATATGAATGAATGCGTCACGCCTGAATCTATTAAGGCCGAAGAGGGCAAACCAGCAATCAAGATCTTACCCGTAACAACTGTGGAATCTGGGTTGGCTTGCTCCGTCGTCATAACATAAGCTCTACTAGTCACCAACTGTTTCGACTTTGGGCAGTTCTTCAAAACATGTCCTGGCAATCCACATTTGTAACAAACATTTTGCCCCTTTCTACATGGGTCAGGGTGGGTCTTCTGACACTTGGGGCACTGAGGTCTATTGCCAACTACTGAAATTTCACTAATGGGTTGCACAGCCAACGGATTCTGCTCCTGAGGCTTTTGTTCCTGCGATCTCTGCTGATTCTTGTATGGTTTCTTGGGTGGTCGCTGGTCTTTCTGTTGGAAAGCCTGCCTCTTCAGTTGTCGCTCCTCCACAACTGCTTTCCAATCCTGATCAGCTCTTAGAGCCTTGTCCACCGCTCCTCGATAATCTTTTGGTTCTACCAGTCTCACATCATGCCTGAGCGCTGGTTTCAATCCATCGACAAAATGTCGCAATTTCTCCTTAGGATCAGCTCCAATCAGCGGTACAAAATAACATCCTCGTTCTTTCGAACATATTCCTGGACAGTCATGTCCCCTTGCTTGATCATCAAGAACTCTCTTTTCAATTCAGACCTCTTATCTTCTGTAAAATACTGTTCGAAGAACACCCGCTTGAATTCTTCCCAGGGAAGGTTTGTCACATCTACTGTTAGCTTTACTCCTTCCCACCAGAGCATCGCATCATCCATCAACATATAAATTGCACACCGGGATCTTTCTAAGTCTGGCGTCCGAAGGTACTCAAATATTACCTCCATTGCTTTAATCCAACTTTCGGCAACAAAAGGATCTGTTGTGCCGCTAAACTCCCTTGGCTTTTGTCTTCGAAACGTTCTTGAGGATCATCGTTGTTAGGTCCTCTACTACTGTAGGATTGACCATTGCCTCTGTTCTGCTGCTCTACTAGCAATCTTAAAAGTTGGGAAATACTAGCGTTGCTATCAGGACTAGGTTCATCTTCAGGGGCACTTCTCCTCCCTCTTCCTCGCCCAGACATCTTAATCTATATCCCGTAATCCACCACATAAGAACATCAGAACATGCAAGAATCAAGAATACATGCTCTAAAACACAAAGGGAAAAACTTACTACGCCGAAGAGACAGTCGATGAAATCTGTTCCAGCGAGGAGTGCGTGTGTTTATCTCTGGACCATGCTCTGATACCATGTTTGTGACGCCCAACCCCATGGGAGTCACGGGATCGAAGAAAATGTAATAAATAGGAAATAGAAGGGCTGAATGATAATTAGAACAAGCTGTATTGCCTTGTACAAAATAAAAATCCAAATACAACCGTCGGCGCCAATAGAAGAAAACCAGATTTCATTAAAGTTTCAAAGTACAAAAGTTGCGAAATCGCGATATTACAACTACCGAACTCTATATGAATTCATCTTTGTTGTAACGGATCTTAATACAGACTTAACTAAGATCAAAGACAAAAAAAACTGTAAGTACAAAAATAGACGTCGCGGAAAACGCAGGCCTTCGATAAACACTAACACGCCGCCACTGGTTCAAACTCCACCTACCGTCTGCCCCAGCGCGGATTCACCTGCACCACGAAAGCTAGTGAGCCTAGGGGCTCAGCAAGCAAAACTGAGAGTAATAAGGTACAAAATATGCAGGCGTAATACATGTATCAACGTAGTTTGAAAAGAAGGCATATAACATCATAACATTCTGTTCTGGGAATAAAATTCAAAACCCAGCGTTAACATTTTCGTTAGATTTATGGCTCAAAAGCTCTACTTAGGTCCCGTTGCACTAGATCGAATGACTACTGATATCAGTTACAATATGTGAAATCTCACCCAATATGAAGGGGCAACCGACCCTCTCGTCTTCTGCTCGCCCTTCCAATTTGGACCGTCTGTTATCTTTGCCATAAATCCTAAAGTCTGAACATTTTCTTCCTTTAAACATCTACTGAACGGAATCAGATCTTAACATCAGGGTTCACTTCATTTTAAATCATTTTCCATCAAAACATTTTTCACTGAGCATCCAGTTGAGACATAGGAAATTAGTCGTTGGAATAAACGGTCGTTGGATACAACCAGTCGTTGGAAGGAATAAGACATTGGGTACTTAGGGAAAATAATCGGTCGCAACATGGGAACCAGTTGCAACATAGGAACCAGTCGCAATGAATAGGAACCAGTCCCAAGACAAGAACCAGTCGCAATGAATAGGAACCAGTCCCAAGACAAGAACCAGTCGCAATGAATAGGAACCAGTCCCAAGACAAGAACCAGTCGCAATGAATAGGAACCAGTCCCAAGACAAGAACCAGTCGCAATGAATAGGAACCAGTCCCAAGACAAGAACCAGTCGCAATGAATAGGAACCAGTCGCAATGAATAGGAACCAGTCGCAAGACAGGAATCAGTCGCAATGAATAGGAACCAGTCGCAAGACAAGAACCAGTCGCAATGAATAGGAACCAGTCGCAATACAGGAACCAGTCGCAATGAATAGTACCTTTAGAAATGAACAGTGCAACTACTGAATTTACAACGGAATGCAACTGCTAGAATGAACAGTGCAACACTGATTTTGACTTGGTGTTATAACATCAAAACGACGACCACGCTATCAGTTATTGTTTATCAAACCAGACTTTATACTGATTCAACAAACAACTACCGAATATACCTACTGGTTTCTCGCAAAGAAGGATACCTGCTGGTTTCTCGCAAAGAAGGATACCTACTGGTTTCTCGCAAAGAAGGATACCTGCTGGTTTCTCGCAAAGAAGGGTACCTGCTGGTTTCTCACAAAGAAAGAACCTGCTGGTTTTCGACTATCCTCATAATATCAAAAGAACAATTATGCTACCAGCCGTCGCCTATTAAACCAGACTTTATTCCGATTTAATCTAGCAACTACCGATTACAAAATCATCAAGTTCTGATATTACCTTCTACCAAAAGAACAAGAAGAACTTGGAAATTACGAGGAAACAAGACTGGAAATGCTCAACGTTTTAAATAACATCAACATCTACATCGTTCACTTCATAAAACTCTTTGCATTGGAAAACCAGAAATCCATCTTGAACCCGTACATCAAACATACATATAAATACCAACAGAACATGAACAAAGGCTGATATTAAACATATTTTGGCACGAATCTCAAAATGAAACAAGAATGATACATATGCTTTCATGGCGTAGCAAGAGTCAGATTTACTTGCCTCAAGGAGAAGGAATATCACAAGACACAGCAGGCCACTAACAGAGAGTCTTCCCCAGCGCAGCAATGTGTTATCTATTTTCTTTGGTGCAAAATGTTATCTATTTTCTTTGGCATGGGAGTCTGATTTGTTACAGGGAAAAACACTTGAGTACGCATGGTGTCCCACGCCTAAATCTCAAAAATTTACTTAAAATCCCCTGCTACTATTTTTATTTGAAAAAGTGCTACATAAATGGAGAATTTAACCATCCTCTCATACCAGCCATGACATTTTGTAAAGTTTAAAATTGCTTGGCCGTGCTTGGTTGACAATTGATCGGACCTTTGCACCTTATGAACTCTAGAAATGAGAAATCAGTCCTTCAAACAAATAGCAAAGGTTGAAATCTTGAAATCAGAATTAGGTTCTCAAATCACAGGGATTAGAATTAGTGGTCCTATGGATTTTGGGGCATTACAAGTTTCCTCTATCAGAACTCCTAAGATCGTTCGTAGATGACGGCCGTTCTCCTCCCTTGTAATGACCACAATTACTAAAAAGAAAATTAGTGACTTAATCAATCCATATTAGCGGTAACTAATCAAGGTTCTTTCAGCTTAGAGAATATCTGTTGAGGTAGATCAGCTCGGACACAAGCTGATCCTATTTTTCGTACTAAGCTGATAGCGGAGACTGCTTTGGGTTCCAATTTAGACCAGTACTGGTGCAAGATATTTGATCGACAGGTGCTAATGCTATAACTATAAGCGGATTCGATCTGCTGCGGAGCTGTTTCAGTTTAGAGTTCCACGCTGAGTTTGCTGCATCAGATAGGGTGCGAGCTGGCAGCTGAGTGCCGGGCTGAGTTTGTGAGCTGCGCTCTTACTGCTGTAGTTCAGTGAACTAGTCCATTATAGTGGTCTGAGATAAACATAAGCTGGATTCAGATTTGGAGGCATTGCGAACTCTTGGAAACCTCAAAAGCTGCTTAGAGCATCGCAAGATGATCGAGTACTCCAAACGAATCTATGCACTACGAGCTGAGCAGAGAACAAATCTGAGCTGGACGATACGCGCTGATCTGAGGGAGGTGAACTAATATGTGTTGGGGAACCGTGGCGGATCCGGATCACGCCTTCCGGTGAGGAAGCGGAAGAACAAAATTTGGCCTGGAGACAATCAATACAATTCAAATCAAATCATGCTATGACCATTCATAGGGTGTTTCTCGGGGTTACCTTTATGGCAACTTGTGACTGGCTCCGACCAGTTTCGTGAGGAAACCGGCACTTCACGGTAGGCGGCGGTAGATTACGTCAATCAAGTCCACAACCGGAAGCGATACTCCTTCGTCAGCCTGCACTATAAGGCCTGACGAGATTGGCGCGGACGTATTCTCCTCGAAAGATTGGCCGGAACAAGTTCCGGCAAGGGAGGCGGCGGCGGCGCGTGGCGTACACGGCGACGGCGGCGGGAGGGGGGGGGGGAAGGG
>KV012580.1:20590-36050 GCA_001598015.1 Dorcoceras hygrometricum | reverse complement strand
GTAGTGTGGAGTATAGACAGTGATGCTAGTGCGATCTGATCTGTCTTGGTGCGAGCTGGTGGTGTAGCAGCTCTGAGCCGTTATCAGTGCTCTGAGCTGTTATCAGTTGAGTAGCAAACCGTAAGCTAGATTCAGCTTTGGGAGTTACGCAGCCTTCTGGGCTGAGTTGTAAGATTAGGTACGTTGTGCTGTGCTGTTGGGTTAAGTCAGCTTAGGCGAAAGCTGATGGCGAAGAACAGATTTGACGAAAGTTGTTGTTCTTGTATGAGCTGACTGGTGAATGGACTGGTCTGATGCTGCGATCTGTTATTAAAGTAATTGTTGTGATCTGTTTCGTTGGTCGGATCA
Organism: Dorcoceras hygrometricum; assembly: GCA_001598015.1. NCBI lineage: Eukaryota > Viridiplantae > Streptophyta > Magnoliopsida > Lamiales > Gesneriaceae > Dorcoceras > Dorcoceras hygrometricum. Next base: position 35,702 of record KV012580.1, on the reverse strand, counting down.
TGTAGGAGTTGCCTAGCTCTTCTGAGCTGAATGTGGTCAAAATCTGCGTACATGAGAACTGAGTTGTGTTAGCTGAATGATCTGAGATGGTCGGAGTGCGTAATCTGGTCTGAGCTGTGAGGGTGTGATCTGCTATGGGCGTGTGGTCTGTGTACGCGAGAACTGACCTGTGTTTGTGCGTGATCTGGTTGGTTCGTAATCTAGGTAGATGTGGTCTGAGATTCCTGTTCTGGAAGCGAGATCTGCTCTTTTAGCTCCAAGCTGAGCTGGGTGTTTCGTGGGCTGATATGTATGTGATCTTATCTGAGATGACGCATGATCTGATGTGCGTGCATACCTAATCTGGGGTCGTGGAGGTCTGAGCTGTTCTGTAGGAATTGTAGATCAGGTCTGGAGTTTAGTAGTATATATAGGACCCGACGACCCAAGACATAGTCTTTTTTTAGAACATAAATATCTTAACACCTCTTGAGTGTTCTAGAAGATCTCTCCCGAAACCCTCCTGGTTACTGTTCATTCGTTACTCTTATTTTCTGATCATCGGAGTTTGTCCGACCAGGTTTGGTCCAGAGAGGTATCGTTGAGAACCCCTTTCCAAACCCGTCATTCCAATACTGATATTGTGGCCGGAGATGGTCGGAGTAGGAAGCGTGAAGTGGTAGAGTGCGTGCGGTTCATTGCTTCTCACAGTCGCGTTGTTCATCCGTGCTGGTATTCCCGAGCTGTAAGTGGTATTCCTCATTATTGGTTTCGCTTTAAGACTAGCTTTGGTAATAGATCCGTTCTGGATGTTGTATCCTAGAGCTTTTGAGCTCGCGGTCGGTTTCAGGTTCTGCTCCGGGCTGTCTTTCATTGAGTGTTGAGCTAGTCTTTTGTTTGTGTTGGTCGTTTTAGGTTGCTGAGTGCTTTAAGATCTATTTTTGATCTTTTTGAGCTGTTAGCACTCTGGTTGCTCCTGAAGTGGCAGAGGAGAAGCGTGCACGAACTGTTCGGCGCTGAGCTGGTGTGTGTCCGGTTCGGCAGTGAGCTTTCCCAGAAAGAGCTGAACATGCGCCAGCGATGATGCTGGTTAAGGACTACGATTGCACCATCAATTATCATCCGAGGAAAGCAAAAATAGTGGCTTATGCACTGATCAAGAAAATCAGTAAGGTTATCTCAGTTAACTGTTTAGAGACAGTAGTGATGGAGATCGAGAGGCTTGAGTTGGAGGTGTTATCGCATGAGTGTGTCGTGAGGTGGGCAGCACTGACTATTCAGTCTAATTTGAGAGACGAAGAGAAAGGCAGTGGACTCTACACTGTGGATGACAGATTGTGAAGTTCAGAGGACGATTTTGGGTTCCTTCAGATGATGCACTAAGAGATTTGATTATGACAGAGGCTCATGCGTCACCTTATTCTGTTCACCTAGGGAGCACGAAAAATACAGGGACCTACATCAGTTGTACTGGTGGCCGGGCATGAAGCGCGATATCAGCCGCTTTGTGTCCGAGTGTTTGACTTGTTAGCAGGTCAAGAAAGAACTCCAGTGACCAGCAGGAATGTTGAGACCACTCCCTATACTAGAGTGGAAATGGGAGAATGTCACGATGGATTTTGTTGTGGGGCTACCGAGGATATTGCATGGGTATATTTCCATTTGGGTTATTGTTGATCGCCTCAATAAGTCAGCTCACTTTATGCCAGTGAAGACGATTTACGGTATGAACAAGTACGCTTAATTGTACATCAGGAAGATTGTTAGGCTTCATGGGACTCCTGTTTCCATTGTGTCGGCCAGGGATCCGTGGTTCACGTCGGCGTTTTGGAGGAGCCTGCATCGAGCTTTAGGTACCAAGCTAGCCTTTAGCACATCTTTTCACCCTCAGACAGACGGTCAGTCAGAGAGAGTAACTCAGACTCTTGAGGATTTGCTACGCGCCTGCGTGATAGATTTTGAAGGTAACTGGGATTCGAAAATTCCACTGGTTGAGTTCACGTATAATAACAGTTACCAGATCAGGATTCAATAGAGATGGCTCCCTATGAGGAATTATATGGACGCAAGTGCAAATCACCGATCCATTGGGATGACGTAGGCGAGAGGGCTGATTTTGGGTCCCGATATCGTTAGACAGACCGCCGATGTTATTAATAGTGTAACGCCCCAAAATCTATAGGACCACATTTATGCATTTTATTGATCTCATGGGCCAAATTGGCAATTTTAAATGTTATGTATTTGCTGATTTTAATTAATTTCAGAAATGAGATGCGCTGCGGCTGGTACCAGCAGATGACTCCAAAGAGTGATGCACGAGCTGGTTTAAATCGATATATATAATGTTGAGGGTTTTTGTTCTGTTTGGATGGCAGTGAGTTTGTTTGATTTTTTAAAAAAAAATATGTGTTGCTGCTCATTTTAGAGAAAGCCATGTGGGTGTGGGTGTGGGTGTGGGTGTGTGTGTATTTGAGAACCAAGATGGATTTTGCTGTTTAGAAGCTTCCGGGAATGTATTGAAGAAATTTATATTTTTGAGGAAGAAAATTATTTTGAGGTTTTAAATGATTTGTGGCGAAGTTATGACTGATTATTATGAACGTGTGGATGCCGGCCGACGGGTCGGGGTGCCCCGTCAAATTATTACGGGCGTGTGGTTGTCGACCGACGGGTCGGGGTGCCCAACCAACTTGACTGATTACGGGCGTGTGAATGTCGGCCTTCGGGTCGTGGTGTCCCGCCAAATTGATGGATTCATATGAGCTTATTAAAGCTACTTGACTGATGACTGCAGGAAATTTCTGAGCCACACTTCATAAAATTAAAGGAGGAATGATTAAAGATTTCCTTTTGATGTTAATGGTTCTTTTGAGGTTAAGGAGAAAAGATTTTAGTTGATGATAAATCCTCTCGTTTTGAAAATGGGTCACGTTAAGGTTAATGAGATTTTTGAAGTGTTTTGTTTGGCGACCTTTTTATTTTAACAGTTGACAAAATGAGTTTATGTTAAATAAATATTTTATTGCATGTGCATGTATTATGTATTATTTCTTATTCCCGGAGTTTACTTGCTGGGCCTTTAGGCTCACTAGATTTCATCGATGCAGGTGAGGATATATAGGCGGTGCTGCTTGACGAGGCTCGGTCGGGGTGAGAAGGCGCTTATCGATGGACACACGTTTTCCACAGATTATAACATTTTTATGATTTACAAACTTTTATTCTTTGAGAAAAAGAAAACATTCTTTCGGGTATTTATTTGAGTTCATATCGTTTCATGGATTGATGTTACGATGATGCCTCACTAGATCAACCTTTATGAATTATTTGGTATTTGAATTTTCTGACTTATGTAGTATTTAAAAAAAAATTCCACGTTTTTTCTTTTAAATGTACGGGCGTTTCATTGATATTTGCCATGAAATTAATAACCTGATATCAAACAATAAATTAAAATAATGCACCTTTGAGTTGAAAATCATTACATGAGATAAATAAACAGAAGGAAAGACGTGTTAAAAATAACTCCAAAATTATACTAAAATAAATTCAAGCCAGATAATCCAAACACAGCAAATTTGTTTCTAGTTGAATAATTAAAACATAGTTCAAAACAATATGAATAGAAATTGTAAAATAATTGAACTCATTACCAATCATATCCTTAAAATTCATTCATTCGTTCAGTTATAATCAATCCATCCTGAACGTTCCTCAATTGTCATTTTCAAGAAATACATCTTCAGCGATCTGGTTGTAAGCAAATCAAGCACATTGTATCTAGTACGATTATCCAAAATTGGACCTCCTTGATAGCATCCCAACAAGTAGCACCTCCATCTCTTATAGATTCTAATTGAAGCTATGTCTCAAGGTTGTGAGAGAACTTATGTAAAACTTCCAGGTTAGTGTTCTTGGATGCACTTGATTTACTTCAAACTCGGTCCTATCTCGTTTTCTAGTTGATGGTGGAATCTCAGAAGTTATGTCATGTGAGGGTAGTGGTGAAGCAAACTCTTCATCAAATAGAGGGTGATATAAAGATTCTTGACCATCGGTTTGCACGAATCCACCACTACCACTATCAAATACATAATCATCTATTATATTAGTAACTCTGTTTTCTTCTGTTTCATATGTTCTTGCATCAGTGTCATCTCCTAGCCCAATTGAGTATTTTCCTGTTGCAGTACCATTCCCAACTACAATTCTCAAATCTTCGTAGTCCTCAAAAGTGTCACTTCGATAGTGTTTGTTTAGGATGAGACTGTAAAAAATAAGTATTAAAAAATATTTAAACTAGTTAATTCTATTTAGAAATGTAAATTTTATTTTCTACCCAAAAAAACTGACCTTTAAATAACCTCCCAGACTTCTTCAGTAACCGTGAATTTCCTTGTATTAGATTCCCATCCAAAACCAGAGTTATGACGCATAAGCTTATAGTAGTTGAACCACTTTAAACGGCTTTTATATTCTGTGAATGTCTTTTCACACACAATTTTTTGTTTAGAGCGGGTAATATATTCTATTCTACAGTTTTTTTTGCTAAACAGTCCATTGCTATCACGTCATCCTTGCATGACACTATCAACCATTATCTTTAGTAACTCATTACTCTCTTCAATCATCGACACATTATATTTTCTTTTCGAATCTCCCATTTCTACTATCACTTATATATGCATAAACAATAGATACATGGTAGTAAGAAACTAATAAGAAATGAGAAGCAAAGAAAAATGATTAATCATAAGCATTCATGTCCTTGCGAATCTCCCATTGCTACTATCACTTCCAAATTTTATTTTTTTTTAAACAACTCACGTCTTCCCCATTTCGGGACCCAATTTAGTCCTTGGATCAAAAATTTTAGAAGACATGTGTAGCCGTAAATTCCTCCAAAAAAAGGCTTTACTTTCCACCTCCAATAGCCACCTCACACAAGAATTTTTTTTTCTTTCCAGCAGTATAAACAACAACAAACAAAAAATAATGAAGAGAGAGGGCAACCCATGCACACAACCAATCGAAATCGGAAGGCAAAGGAGCAGACAATCACCGAAGGTGGAATAACAACGCTGAATTCATGTAGGTTCGAAAGTTCAGTATAAAAATTCTCATGAATGATCAACGCACGCACATTCTAAAACTTTCACTCACCAAGACATACACCTACGATCAAAAACCGAAAGAATAAAGGAAAAAAAGGGACAACAGTCACACACGAGGGGAAGTATCACATCAATTCTCAATCATGGATCCATTTAGAGAGGTGATGTGAAAGGCAACCCATAATTACGATTACTTAATCAGATTCTAACAATTACAAGATTCATGAAAGATTATAATATAAGGTTCCACCTATTCTGTATATTCTCGATTAGTCTTTTCTTCACCAATATTATGATCCAAAATCGAACATTGGCATAAAAGAAAATTGAAAAACTGCTGAAACTATCCATAAAATAGTTTGAAAAACAAAACAAAGTATGAGTAAAACAAAAAAGCATAAAATATATCGGAACTTTGAAATTTAATAGAAGAAGAAACCTCAAATTTGTGGAGCCGTTCTTGAGAAGGAGAGTGGATGTATGTGCCTTGACAAAATCAAAGTCCTATCAAGTCTATAGGGTAAGAATATGACAATTTTTTATTATTTATATTTATACATATAGCGTAAAGGTTTTTTTTTTTTTTTAAAGGAAAGGGGCAATCGGATACAAGAAAATAACCAGATACAGGAAGGGGGACTAGGCCAAAACCCTCCGGAATCAAGCAACAATTGAACAGTTAATTAAGCACGATTTTCCTAACTATGCGAATATAGAGGTATCCTTTGCTATCCAAACTGCTTAAACTAGCAACATGCTTATCAAGATTTAAAGAAGAGAATTCAGAGTAGCATTTTTCCTTCATTTCCAGCGCTGCTAAGGCATCAGCAGGAGCATTTGCCTCGCGGAAAACATGAGAGATGTGCGTTTTGTGGTTAGCCCGAATGTCCTGTATGGAGGTGAGCGTGTGTCTAAGGTCCCAGCTACAATGATCCGAAAGAATGAACATTCAGCAGTAGTGTGTCCATAGTCCTTGTGGAAATCGCAAAACTTGTCGGATTTTGGGTTCCTCGGGTTCCCGTCACTGCCCCGGGGACGTTGGACGATCTTCCTTTCATCACAAACTTCCAGAGCCCGGACTTTGCTCACTTTCAAAGGTGTTCGAGTAGAGAACTCCCCCAACAGTAAGGGGGGCTCTTGTCTAATCAGTCTTGGTTGAGGTCTTTCGACCCGAGCATCCCGCCCAGTCCGAGGTTGCGGCCTCTGTTCGACCTTTCTTGAGGACTGTATTTCCTCCACATTAACATATTTCTCTGCCTTGGTCAGGAGTTCATCAAATGTCTTCGGGGGTTTTTTGACCAGTGATTTAAAGAAATCGCCACCCTCAACTCCTGGGTAAACGCCCCGATCTGGAGGTCGGGCGTAGCAGATGGCACTTCAAGGATGGTCCCATTGAAGCGTCGAATGTACTCCCTAAGAGTCTCATGCTCCTTTTGCTTCACAGTGAATAGATTCAAGGTGGTCATGGGCTGTTTCTTGCTGCTAGCAAATTGATGAAGAAACACCTGGCTAAAATCCTAAAAACACTTTATGCTTCCAGTCGGCAGGAGATTGAACCATTGTTGCGCAGCTCGGACAAGAGTGGTAAGAAAGACCCTGCACTTAATAGGATCAGCATACTGGTGGAGGAGTGCCGCATTCTCAAACCGAGACAAATGCTCCTCTGGATCTCCCATCCCGTCATACTCTCCTACTTTCGGAAACTTGAAGTGCTGAGGCAGCTCGGCAGCCAAAACCTCAGCAGAGAAGGGCACTCCCAAGCAGGCGGGGGAGGAGGTGCCGAGCTTCTTTCCCTCTTCAAACTCTCAATCTCCTCCTGCAATTTCCGGATTTCCTCAGACTGTTGGTCGGGCGGTGGGCGTGACTCAGATTGATTCGCCAGTATCTGTGCCACCGTGGTTGCTACCAGTTCAGCTATCTGAGCGGCAGTAAGAGTGGGGTTTTCCGATTCCTGAGCAATGCTCTCAGTGTTGCTAGTTTCTCCAGTACCCTGGCCTCCTCTTTGGTGGCATCTTGTCCTTCTTCTACGTTTCCCACAGACGGCGCCAATTGATGTAGCCAAATTAACCTCAGCCGAGAGCAAATACCATCACGTCGAGGAGCTCGATCATGTCGGTGATGTAGCCAAATAGATCAGCCGACGAGATGCTACCACGTCGAGGACCTCGGGAACGTCGGGCGTCGGGAATTGGAGAACACGTGGGTATTCCTGCAAGCAACGAACACTTGTCAAAGGGCGCCGGAGATGTGTCCGGCGAAGCCCCTCCGATGCTTAAGTCAGCCGTGTACGAGAGTAAAACGAGAATATATACTGTGTGCGAAAGTATACAATAGAGAGTGAATGAATAAATCAAAGAGCAAACCTGGGGGGTATTTATAGAGGGGCTAGGCAGATGAATCGTCTCGTGGGCACGTTCTGTCGAGACGTGGGTGAGATCGTGCGCACGTCTTCCGTATAACACGACCCACGTTCTCCGCCTTTTGCGGAAATACTTTAACACATCGGGTTGAGGTCCTCGGGAGAGGCCTCGACGTCAGTCCCGACGTCCGAGCTCTTCGCGAAGCCACGCAGTCATTCCCGACGTCCGAGCTCTTCGCGCGCTTCTCGATTGCTTTCGCCCTTGATGACGTAGGTAGAGTTGGTGCTTAGTCCTCGGGTCCCGAGCTACTAATGTCCCGAGCTACTAATGGGGGGCATCAACTGTGTTCGTCTTAATTTGGTTAAAGTAAATTATTCGTGCAACTGATTTTGTAGAACTATATAGTATTTGATAGTGATATAAGAGGAGTAGCGTAGAAACCATTTATCTTGGTATTTCAAATTTTATGAATTTTTACACGTGTCGCTTCCGGATTCCGACGCTCAGATACCTAAGAATACTCGAGTTATTGCTGCTTGGACAAGTACTTCAAAGTTTTTAAAAATGTTTTCAAAGTTTCTAAACGAGAAACTCATTTTAGATCCGAAAACAACTTCATTAGCAAAATTCATTTTAAATGGATCTACCCAATCTTTGTCGAGCTTGGTTCTCAAAATTGCCAAGAAGACAATGTAAGTGTCCCAAAAAAGAATAAAATAAATAAATAAATAAAACATGTTGCAACAATTCAGAGATTAGGAGTGTAAAAGAAAAGATGAGATAGAAATTACGATCTGAGACATGATTCCGCAGGTTCACCTACTTAGTTTTTTCCCGATAAATCCTATGAAATCAGAGTCCTTATGGGATTTGGTTCGCCACCAATTACCTCTCTCTCTTGCTAGCTGATCAATATATTGAAGCGCATTAAAGTGAGAAAAAAACTCGATGTAGTAGTTCCAATTTAACTTGGAAAATGGAATAACTACATATATCGAAAGGAAAATAATTTACGAGCTAGAGATTGTCAATTCGTTAAAAGGCAAAAATCAAACCAAAGATGCATTTGTCTCCATGATTTATCATGGTTCATGCTTGTTTACTGCGTACCCTTTGTCATTATCAGTATTAATTGGCCGATCGTCGAGGAATGGAAACATGATCAGGCCTGAGTAGTCGTCGTCACTTGCAATATGCACACAAGGATAATGGATATAAATCTCAATATATATAATATTGGAAGCATATATCAAGGATTTGGTTCCGCAAACAGTCAGTCTCAAGTATGAGTTCCGCTACCCATTTCAGCAAGGCATTTTTGTCTTCCCTTAGGAGCTTGATGGCCAATTCAACTTCGTGTTTTCTAGGACTAAACCAAGATGTAAGTATATTGAAACAAGGAAAACTTTGTCAATGAGAATAACAATTTGCCACTGCACACAATCAGCACAACTGCATTCAGTGTTATGTCAGCACCACGTCTGCACGACTCTAGAGAAGTACTATTTATAAAATAAATAAAGATATATACTAAGACCGAAATTTTACAGCTAAGATGACAAAAATATTAAAGAGAAGAAAACACTTACCAAAATCATAATTTTCCGCATTATGCGCATGGCGTACCTATATTTAATTGTTTCACATGCTTTCCTTTCATATAAACATGGAGATTAACACGTTTAATAAAGTTTGGCTTTCACTGACTTTCATATGGTAAAATGAGAATTTTTAGTACTTTTTTTTTTTTTAAGAGGAAAGGGCCAATCGGATACAAGAAAATAACCAGATACAGGAAGGGGGACTAGGCCAAAACCCTCCGGAATCAAACAACAATAGAACAGTTAATTAAGCACGATTTTCCTAACTATGCGAATATAGGGGTATCCTTTGCTATCCAAACTGCTTAAACTAGCAACATGCTTATCAAGATTTAAAGAAGAGAATTCAGAGTAGCATTTTTCCTTCATTTCCAGCGCTGCTAAGGCATCAGCAGGAGCATTTGCCTACGCGGAAAACATGAGAGATGTGCGTTTTGTGGTTAGCCCGAATGTCCTGTATGGAGGTGAGCGTGTGTCTAAGGTCCCAGCTACAATGATCCGAAAGAATGATTTGGAGGGCAACTGCTGAATCTGTTTCAATCCATATGGGGAAAAATTGATGTTGTTTGCAAATGAGAAGACCCTGGAGTATTGCTGTCAATTCAGCTTTAAGTACCGAGCCTTCTCCCAAGAATCCATGGAAGGCCGTGAGTACCAGCCCATTAGTGTAGCGTATAAGGCCACCAGTGGAAATCATACTAGTGTTTGAACGACATCCATCGGAGATAAGTTTGTAAAAGGGGGTAGGAGGTTTAATCCAGGATATGGTAGAGACTGTGATTCATTTAAACCCCCTAAGAATCACATCGAAATTCCGAGCCAAAGATTTAAGCCCCTGCCAGTGTTCATGCTTCATCAAGCCAGAAGTAAAAGCAGTGGTAATATAATACCTGATCTTCCGAATAATAGCAGCATGCCTGATCATAATACCCTTGTGTTTTGAATCATTTCTGCCAATCCATATGAACCACAGAATAAGGAAAGGCATGCATTCTCGAATATGTCCACGAGAACGCCAACTGTTGGAGATTCTCCAGTTGCTAATTTGCGAGGCATGCTGTACACCAAAGATGCGACCAAAATGCTCCCAGACTCGAATAGCTACCGAGCCAGAAAAGAAAAGATGTTCCAGAGATTCTTCATGGTCGCAGCATTGGCATTTGGAAGCCAAAGGAACCCGACGTCTTTTCAATATATCATCGGTGGGGATCTTGCGCTGTGTCCACCTCCAAGCAAATAAAGACATGGTAGGTGATAGAATTTTGGACCAACATGCAGTGTAAATGTCCCTGGGAGTGTTTCTGAGCCTAATCAACTCCCACGCAGATCTGGTTGTGAAGTTACCATGGGAGGATGGTTTCCAGATTAGCCGGTCATCCAAATAGGGGCTGATAGGAGTTTGAAGCACCTGATCTAACATGGCAGGGTCCAGATGAAGCTCCAAACGATCCCTATTCCAGCAGCCATGCTCAATGAACCAGTCTATCTTTCTCTCCTTAGGACCAATAATCTCACAGCGGTTGATCAAAGGCCCTTCACTCAACCACGCATCATACCAGAAACTAATATCACCTTTGCCAATGCTCCACCGAATGTGTCCTTCTGCCAGATTTTTAATATTCATAAGTCTTCTCCAGATAGGGGACACATTTAGCTTAGGCATGACAGCAGCAACAGGCCCAGGGTAGCAGTATTTTTTCCGAAGAAAAAGGCTCAATAGATACTCAGAGGATCAAAGACGTACCCACAGTTTAATGGAAAAATATTTGAGAGACTCTTTCAAACGTTTAATATCTAGCCCTCCTTCTGATTTCGGATGGCACACCTGCTGCCAAGAAATCCAATGAGTCTTTTTCTGTCTCTCATTAGTACCCCACAAGAATTTAGCACAAATCATTTCCAGCTTGTGGAGGACAGTTCCTGGAGGTTCCAACACATGGAATAAATATATAGGGAGGGAGCAAAGAACACTCTTGATAAGAGCTAGTCTGCTTCCAGGAGATAAAGATTTAAGTCCCCAGCCTTTTAATTTATTGAGAGCCTTAGAGATAAGAGATTGGAAATAGCTGCTCTTGCGATGGCCAATGAAGAGTGGAGCCCCAAGGTATTTTAGAGGGAGGTGGCCTTCTTGGAACCGTGTGATGTTATTAATGAGGGCACGCCTTCTTTGAGCAGTATTCGCAGAAGTAATAAAAACACTCTTTTCCCCGCTAATCAATTGTCCAGAGGTATTTTCATAGTGATGCAGAACCTTTATGATCTTTTTGATGCAATTCACCGAACCATTCGAGAATATTAAAATGTCATCCGCGTAGGCAAGATGAGAGACATTGATGTTGCAACCAGTTTTATAGCAGAATAAAGGTTTATGTTGGAAGATATCGTTCAGGCTCCTTGAGAGATATTCAGCCCCTATGATGAATAGAAGAGGGGATATAGGATCACCTTGTCGCAGGCCCCTCTTAGAGCAAAAGAACCCAGATAAAGCGCCGTTAATATTCACAGAAAACCAGCAATTGTTGATGCAGGCCAAGAATAACTGTACAGCTTTGTTAGAGAAACCAAACGCAGAGAGAATTTGTGCCAAAAAATCCCATCTAACCCGATCATATGCCTTTGCCATGTCCAACTTTAATAACATGTTACCCCCCCTAATATGGAAATTCAAACGATGAACCATCTCCTGAGCTAACAGAATGTTATCTGAAATTTGTCTACCCTTCACAAAGCCACTCTGTGGAGGGGAGATAATTTTATCCAGCAGGGGTTGAAGCCTAATAGCTAGGAGCTTTGCAATAATTTTATTGCTGACATTGCAGAGGCTAATAGGACGAAAATCAGACCAATTTTGAGCAGTATCACCTTTAGGAATTAGCACTATGGTCGTAGCAGTGAAGCTTCTAGGCAAGACTCCCCCTTCAAAGAATTCAAGCACCGCCTGATATAAGTCGTCTTTGATGATATCCCAGCACGATGTATAGAACAAGACAGAGAAACCATCCGGCCCAGCAGCACTGTCCGCATGCATAGAAAAAACCACCTCCCTAATCTCCTCCATAGAGGGAAGAGCTTCAAGGATAAAGTTATCTCCTTCATGAATTAGGCAGGGAATGATGTCCGGGTTGAAATGATCTAAGGCTGTGTCCTCCCCAGTAAGAAGCTGTTCAAAGAACCCAGCACCTGAAGATTGTATATCCAACGGCCTATCCAAGCAAACACTTTGGTCCCATATACGATGAATCCTGTTTGTGTTTCTTCTTTTATTAACCACATTATGGAAGAGTTTGGTGTTCCGTTCTCCCTCTACCGTCCATCTGATATTGGCTTTTTGTTTCCAGTAGGCTTCTTCCATAGCAAGAGCTTTAGATAGATTAGCATGAGCAAGGGACAAGGCTACTCTCCTCTCAGTAGTTGCCTCAAAATCATATTCCACTTCTTTTTGAGTAACCAATTCATTAAGATTATTCAAGTTGTCGAAGATATTCCCAAAGACATCTTTGTTCCACCATTTTAAGTGAGCCTTCAGACGTTTCAATTTTAGATAAAACCTGTCCATACCATTCCCCAGACAAGGGTTGTTCCAATTAAGGCGCACTGTTTGAAGAAACCCATGATGCAACACCCACATATTTTGAAATCTAAAGGAGGCCTTTGGCTTAGGCATAGAGAATCCATTAACCAGCAGAGGAGCATGGTCAGAACCATATCTATTGAGATGTTCCGCCTTGAAGCAGTTAAAGAAAGAGCTCCAATTTGAGGATAAAAGAACCCTGCCCAGTCTCTTCCACACTTTGCCGTTAGTCCAAGTATATTTTGAGCCCACATACCCTGCATCAGATAGGCCAGCCGAGATAATGAACTCATTAAAATCAAAGAACATATTTCTTTTAATATTGCACCGAGATTTAGTTTTGAAGATATGTCATGAGTCTCTACAACTGCCATTAATCGTGTTCCACGAACCACACTCACACAAACACTTAAAATTAGTTCATTAAAAATAAAGAATTAGTTATCGAATTTAGTAATTTTTTAGCAATAAGGTTTTTATATGTTCCGATACTTGAAGTGATCATTGGTAACTCATTCGTATGTGGGAGTTACTTGCCATTGTATTGATAGTTCATGGTCAACTAAAAAGGGATAATTACATATCAAGTGTTCGATGAAATGCACACTGTCCGAAAACATTTCAAATTTGATATATTTAATTGGGAAGAATATAAATTCCAAAAAAATTTCCGTGTCATTTTACGATGCTAGTTCTAAAATTTTGAGCATTGAAGAACTCAAAAAAGTATGTCAGCATGCTGTTGATGGTTTATTTTCATATTCGATGCATTCATGATATTTTGAATTTATTTGTGCAAGATGTTAAAAATTTAAAATCACTAGGTACTCATATTAAACCAAATATGTCTGCTTTATCTTACTTATAATCTCATCCAAATGTAATTTAACAATGGGTAGATTTTGTAAAGTCAATGATATGCTACCTAGAAAGTTTCAATAGATATACCAACCCGTTGGAATTCGATATATAAATTATTACATGATTAATTTGAGTATACAGACTTATTATGTTCATTTTTTGCAAACAATATGGTGGAAATTGTAGTTTTTATCTACTTTTCGTATCAATGGAACGTGTGAAACAATTTGTGAATTTAAGAGTTATTTAATAATGCAGCAGAGCAATTATATGGAGTTTATTATCCTACTTCTCATCTCCTTTTAGCAAATTGTTGTAACATAGCACCAAGTTTAAATGAATATATTATAAATGATCTTCCGTGCAAGCAATAAAAACTAACTGGGAGAAATATTTTTATCGTATTCTTGAAGTTTTATTGGTCGCTTTTGTTTTAGATTCTTGATATAAATTAGATGTTTTAATTGAAATATTGACAATGTAGTATAATGTGTTAATTCCTAATAAACGTTATTCTTCACCCGATCATTCGCTAAAAGTGAGTCAAGTTAAAAACCGTTTGTATGAACTTTGATGTAGCCAAATAGTTCAGCCGAGAGCAAACGATGCTACGCCGAGGAGCTTTGATTACGTCGGGCAATTTAAGAGAAGGTCGCGCGTTGGGTCGAGATCTACAGCCACAAAACACTCGTCAGAGGGCGCCGAAAGTGTGTCCGGCGAAGCCCCTCCGATGCTTAAGTCAGGTGATATCAACGCGAGAGAGTGAGAGCAAGTATAACTGTGTGCCAGAGTGTGCAATAGAGAGTGAATGAATGAAAAAGGAGCAAAACCTGGCGGTATTTATAGAGGAGCTAAGCAGATGAATCGATTCGCTTGCCTATTCTGTCGAGACGTGTAATCCGGCCCACGTTCTCCGCCTTTCGCGGAAGTGCTTTAACACGTCGGGTCGGATCCTCGAGAGATGCCTCGAGTTTAGATTGTCTTCTCAGGTTATAAGCTCTCCTCCATAATGAGAGAGGTCGGGAGACTCTCGAACCTGGGACAAGGCTTCGGTAAAGAGTCCCGAGCTCCGAGCTCCATGTGCGTCGCTTGATTGCTCTCGCCTCCGATGGTGTAGGTAAGGCTGATGCCGTAGTGCTCGGTCCTCGGGTCCCGAGGTGCTTATGGGGGGCATCAGGAGTATCCCCCGCCGCTAGTCCTGGACGAAGAATTGAAGTATAGGAGTATGTGTAGTTGAGGTCGGGACCTGAGGTGGGACCTGCAATGGTGAAGGAATCCATGACCCGCAAGGCATCATATCGTAATTGCTAATAGATTTTCCACGAACGGGGTGGCTGAGGCTCGGGGCCGGATGTGAATTTTGTGCTTTCTGAAGAAAACCATGATCCGCGTGTCAATGTTTCTCCACCGTTGATAAGATCTTAACGAGCGGTCAAGATGGAGGTATCCTGACATCCGAAGTGACCGTTCCTGACATCCGAAGTGACCGTTGAGCCAATCGAGGTGACCGTTGGGCTTCCCAAGATGATCTGGATCGTTGAGAGGCGCGCGATCGGACGGTTGAGATCGACATCCCAATTCCTATAAATACTTCGACTTCACCTCCCATTTTTCACTTTCGAT
>KV012579.1:0-27284 GCA_001598015.1 Dorcoceras hygrometricum | reverse complement strand
GAGGTACGATTGAGCAGCCCTTAGCAGCTGGAGCATGAACATGTCTATTTTTTTCGATGTTGTGAATTTGGCTGCTGTGAATTACGTGAATCAGTATGTTGAATGATTGAGTTACGTTCTGTTTTACGTATTGTACATTGTATGCATTGAGCATTGATATTGATTGGCATCATGCATACATATTGAGCCTTTGACAGATTGAATTTATTTACCTGATTGGGTGCCACGTTGTGACTGGCCGACTGTTAAGTCGTGCCCGAAAAGTCCAACGCTATCGTCGGAGTGGTGACTACCGGATTCGAGTGTCTACCACCGAGCTGTGATGGGCTGACGGGCCCCGATGATCACGGACCGATGATTTCCCGGTTGATAGACCGTGGTATAGAGGCTGATTTGAGTCGCCAGTTGATAGACTGGTCTAGCTATCCGATTTCTTGATAGCCCTCATGCATTCATAGCATTGATTTGTAGCATGTTGCATGTTTATCTGCTTTGATAGCTCTTCGTACTGAGGCTTGACCTCGTATTTGTTTCCTGCTTTGTCTTGCTGGGTCTGCGTGCCCATTTGCAGGAGCTTTAGGTAACCAAGCTGGGCAGAGTGGAAGTTCAACTGGTCGATCCCCACATCCCCGAGTCCCAGTTTATTTACGATATGTATTGAACCGGGGGATGCCCCGTGTTTTATTGTATTTGGGGATCTGTTTGTCGAATTGAGTTATGTGGTTACTTGTGGTATTGAGTTTGAGCTAACTTCTATTTTGATTATCGAATATTTTAAATGAATGATTTGAAGTTCAGGCCATTGTATTTCGAAAAATTTTTAAGCCCTGATTTTAAGCTTCCGTGATTATGCGCTTATTATGTGTTAATTGTTAGTAATTAGCACGGGGCCTGACAGTTTATGGTTGGTTGCTGAATTGTTTCTGCCCTGTTGGTAGTTGCTGGAAATCAGAATTTTCCTGTGTATTTGCTGGAAATCAGAATTTTCCGGGTGTAATTGCTAGAAATCAGATTTTGTGCAAGCCGTGACTTGCTGCATTCCTTTGAAGAATATGTTGGCAAAAATCAGTTTGAGGTACGAATTGAGCGGGATTTGAGCAGCTCCGTTATCAGCTTTGTGATATTTCCTTTGTGTGTTAGTTTCTAGACTTTGAAATACTTGCTGAATGCCTATGTGCTAGTACTGATTTTATACGGGTGAATTGTGTGCATTGATAAGCATGATGTTGTTGTGCATTTACGCATTTCATATTGAGCCTACGTTCTTTGAATACCGTTAATCGCTGATTCGCGATGTGCCGACTGAGTCGCCGTGCTGGGAATCCAATATCGTCACTGAGTCGTGATAGCCAGCTGAGTCGCTGTAAGTTGGATTCTGATTGATTATTGAGATTTCATTGCACAGCTATGTCGTTGTGCCTTGCCTACCTATGATTCTTGGTAGCCATTTTCATACATTGCACGATTTGATATATTGCATTGTTTGATATAATAGATGCTTTTATTGTGCTCTTCGTACTGTTTCATTGCACAGCTATGTCGTTGTGCCTTGCCTACCTATGATTCTTGGTAGCCATTTTCATACATTGCACGATTTGATATATTGCATTGTTTGATATAATAGATGCTTTTATTGTGCTCTTCGTACTGAGGCTTGACCTCGTATTCGTTTTCCTGTTTTGTGTTGTTGGGTCTGTGTTGCCCAATTTGCAGGATCTTCAGTGAACCAAGTTGGACCGAGTGGAGTGCCAGCTAGTCGATCCCCGTTTCCTTGAGTCCCAGTTATATTTTATTATGTATTGAACCGGGGGATGTCCCGTGTTATTATGTATTGGAGATCTGTATCTGAATTGAGATTAATATTATCTGGATTGTATGAGTTTGAGTTAACTCGTATTTTGAGTATTTATTTTTGAATGATGATTTTGAGTTCAGCCTGAATTATTTCGAAAAATTTTTAAGCCCTATTTTTATGCTTCCGCTATTATGTGCTTATTTGTGCTATAACCTTTGTTTATTAGCACGGGGCCTGACAGATATATTAAGGGACAAACATGCAACTTGATAAATCAACGAGCGATGTGTATGTTAAACTACAAGTTAACGTCTCTGTTTATTAATAAACCACAATCGTGTGTTTTTTGCACTTTAGCAAAACAAAGAAAGATGTTAAATTAATCGTGGATGTGTGAGAGTAGTATTGACATGAATGATCTTTTAGGAAGTTCTCGTACGTCAAATTGCTGACGTTGCGTCACTTGATCTGATTGTTCACGTGGTTGTAAAATATGTGATGTCATATCTTAATAGGTAATTTTATCTTTGCTTGGGATAAGGTCGACGGTAGGAGAAATGATAAAACCTATCTCTAAGGAAAATGAGACAACACCAGTAGTTAGACACGTACGGACGTACCTCCCCGAACTTATGTGCCTAATAGTCCGACCCTAACGCACGGAATAGTTGCACTCGGTCTTGCTACGTGTATAAGAAAATAAAGTTACATCTTGACTAACAACTATAATCTTTGTCCTAGTGGTAAACGCTTGATCCTAACAATTATTATTAGAGCGATCTCAAGGGTTTGAGTCTCCTCATAAGCATATTTCTATACTTCTTTTTTTTGGGGGGGGGAGGGATTTTTGTTGAGTTAAGCGTGTATGAGTGAGAGTAATACTGGGATGTGGCGCTCTCGTACGCCAAGCTGCTGACATTGCGCCGCTTGATCTGGTTGGTCATGTGGACTGTAAAAAATGTGATGTCAGATCTTAACGGGTAATTTTATCTTTACTTGGGATAGTACCAACAACAGGGGAATGGTAAAAATGATCTCTAAGGAAAATGAGACAACACCAGCACTTAAATACGCACCTCCCAAACTAATGAGCCTAAAAAACTTACATAATGCACACAATATGTGCACTCTGCGTTGCCACATGTATAAAAAAATAAAGTTACACATTTGCTAACATTTATAGTATTTGGTCTAATGCTAAGCACTTGATCATAACAAAGTATATAACTATAAAAATGACAGATTATTATTTATTTGGATTTTGTATTGGTAAACCATAATCTTATATTTTAAGATAATTGAATTATGGAGCATAGTTTTTGCATTAGTAAAATATAATATTATATTTAGGAACAGTTGTTGCAATTATTGAGCAATAAACCATACATTTATGTTTGAAATATTTTATAATATATATTTGATTTAAGGATAAAAGAGCTTTTATGGTATATGGTGAAATTTTAATATAAGACTATTTATCGAAGTAAATTGCATACAAAGTTAAAATAATTTCATTTATTGATAAAATACAGAAAGATAAAGTTGGACTCATATTTTGGATGATTCTTATACTTGAATTTACCAAATTGGCTACAAGTTGTTTAATATTTTATTGATATATTGTTTTATACATTAAAAAAATATAGACTATTCACATTGTACTTTTTTTTTTCTCTTATTCATCTAAATATATGCTTTTGTCTGTATTTGTTGAGAAAAAATTTCTAAATTTTGATGAAAACAAAAATCAGTTCAGAGAAAAGAAATCAACTCGAAGCTTAACTATCAAATCATACGAAGACGTGTACTAGCTGAATAAAGAACGTACTTAGTAAAGTCAACTAAGTTTTCACAATCAGTTCATATAAGAACAAGAGCAGTATGTGAGCAATTCTTCAAATCAATCTTCTAATTCAATTCAATTGTTACTGAATTAAATAGGCTAGTATTGAGCAGATCAGATTACTTCAAAGCCTTGAGAATTCTATTCATAGCCTGCGTAGATCAGATTACTTCAAAGCCTTGAAAATTGTATTCATAGCTTGCGTGTTGTTTGAGGGTTGGTATACTAGGAGTTCAGTTTGGGTGCTGTCCGGTTGAGTGATTTAGGATACTGTGCATCTTATTCAAAGCCTTCTAGTGAATATCCTTCGAGATTGGAAAAAAAAAACAGTCGTAGAAGCATTGTTTTGAACTTCCAAAAACAAATTCATTCTCTGTGTTCTTATTTCAGTTCGCATATATCTGCATTTTTTAGTTCACTATTTGATTGAGATATTTTCACATAATAAATTTATTTTTCAAGAGAATATTGAGTATTGGATTCAGCTGTAATGCAACATATTTGAAAAATCTTTTTAAAGAACAAACTTTTTGAAAAGAATTTATTCACCTACCCTCTAAACTCCGTGCTGTTCTTTATGCGATCTATGAAGTGATATCTGAGCATTTTTGCGATTTAATCAATTGGTATCTTAAACTCTGCCGCGATCTATTTTCGATTTCAACTATAATACATGATATAAAATAAAACTCAAATTCTATATTATGAGATATAACACAAAAATTAATTTTATACTTTTTAATATTATTTGAAAAACAGATTTTTATATTTCTTGAAATTAACCAGAAGTATACGAAAACGTATTTGCAATAACTCTTCAAATAAAATACATATATATATAATCTAGATTTTACATCCTATGATAGTATATTGTGTTCTCATATAACATAAATCAAGTTATGTAATTCAAAATAAGACTAAGAAATATGGTATTTAGAACGTAAAAAAAAATTAACAATATATTAAAATGTTATATAGATTTGAACTTTGTATTAATTTTAGATATAATAATATTTAGGGGATAACTATATCACATCTATATTTCAATTAATTGGAAAATGAGGAAACTTTGTATTTTCAAGTACTCTTTTTTTTTCTCTTTTTATACTAGAGAACCAAAATATTGTAAGAATGTAATATTTCTTATTATGTATTTTTATATTAAAAATACATAATAGCTTACAACTTTTGTTTGTTTTTACTTTAACTTATAAATACATATATTTACATATATATATATAATTATTAACTTAGATAATATAAAATTTAGTGGTTAGCTTACCCTTTCACCTAAGATTTGATGCCCTAGGGTTCGAACTACATAATCTCCGTCGTAGATTTCACTATATTTATGCCATTCAGCAAGGGAGAGTTGACTGTTAATCAGCTCGAGATGGCTCATCATCATAAGGTAAGGGTACGGCCCTGTAGGAGTGTCTTATCTTATTCGAATATAAACTACAGGTGATCTCGATTGTCACTCTACTTCACTAAAAATCCACTATGGCCGGGCTCTCTCTACTATGAGGACTCAGCAATGGGTTTAAATAGTACATGTTCTTACTCATCCGTTAAAGAGAGTAGATGTTGATAATACATCTCATCTAGGGTAAGGCTACACAGTGAGGATCAATATATTGATTTTTTACCTAGGTCAAAGGGCTATGCCGCTATATATGCTACACCGAAGTCTGCTCCTAGGGCATGACATAAGGAAGGGAGGTATATATATAATTATTAACTTATATAATATAAAATATGACATACTAATGCACACGTATTGCATATACTAGTAACATAAAAGGTGGTGCTTTAATTAAGATTAATCTAATCTAATCGCCTCAAAAGGTATCAAACCGTGTATATTTCAAGAAATATAATAGATATTGTCAAAGAAACAAAAAGAATGTAAGAAAGTGAAAAATAGAATAAAAATTTTGATAATATCGATAGCTATACCACTTAATGCGTCCTTTGACTTCCATTTGACACCCTCGTTTCCCGCTAGATTTCAGGATTATCATTCAAAGCGCACAATATCTATCCTCGGAATCGAAGAGCCATAAATTTGCACCATTCTTTTGGATCCCAATGAATCAAATCCATTTCCCAAGAAAAGAAAGAAAGAATCAAATCCTCTGTATTTATTAAACAGCTGATATTTTATCATCAATCCCATCTTTTTAATTAATAATACATCGTTTGATCAATGCAGAAGTGTTTTGCGTTGATCCAGTTTTTGTGAACCAGAGAATGATCGAATGTTTAGACCTTCAATTGATATTTTGATTGATTACCATAAGCACCAACAGATTGAACCGAAATGGCTCCAAGCAAGCTCAGGAAAGCGATTGGATCGGTCAAAGATCGAACCAGCATCGGGTTGGCCAAGGTGGGCAGCACCACCTCTCTTTCAGACATCGACGTCGCAATCGTCAAGGCCACACGACACGAAGAATACCCGCCGGACGAACGTTACATACGCGAGATTTTAACGCTCACGTCCTACTCGCATGCATACGTCGGCGCTTGTGTTAACACCATAGCCAAGCGCCTGAGTAAGACCAAGAATTGGGTGGTGGCAGTGAAGACCCTTATGCTGATCCAACGACTGCTTAGCGAAGGCGATGTTGCATTCGAACAAGAAATCTTCTTCTCGACGAGGAGAGGCACTCGCCTTCTTAATATGTCCGATTTTCGGGATAAGTCTGGGAGGCCGTCGAGCTCGTGGGATTTCTCCGCCTTTGTGAGAACCTACGCCTTGTATTTGGATGAGAAGCTTGAGTTTAGGATGCAGGGCAGGAGGGGGAAGAGGAGTGGATTCTCGAGCAACGAAGAAGAGGAAGAAGATGGTGGCCGTGGTAGCGGTTCTGATCCGATGGAGGGGAGAGGGCTTCACCAGTTACGTGAGATGAAGAACGAGAAGTTATTCTCTAGGATTCATCATCTCATGCAACTCCTTGAGAGGTTTTTGGCTTGCAAACCAACAGGTATTTTTTTTTCTTTGGAATAAATTTTAATTACTAGAGATATATATATCCAAAGTTACAATATCATGAGTAACTATGGACGTCTAACTAAAATCCGACACCGTGTTTTGGTCACGTGGTACACCCAACCGAAACACTGTGTCGGGTTTTAGTTGGGTGTCTACACAAACCCCACACTCGACGTCAATGGTATCAAATCTCATATATATAGATATATATATAGACATGGTACAAGCTACAATATAGAATATAGATAAATATATATATGTTGCTATCATATTTGATTGCATTTGTAGGTTCTTCAAAGCATAACAGGGTGGTATCAGTGGCTTTCTACTCTATACTAAAAGAAAGTTTCCACATCTACTACGACACTCTGGAAACAATGGCGGTGTTTCTGGATCGATTCCCGCAGCTTGATGTGGCGGATTCCATCAAGGTTTACGAGCTTTTCTGTCGCCTCTCCAAGCAGTACGATGAGCTGGATACGTTGTATGATTGGTGCAAGACCACTGGAATTGCGAGATCCTCAGAGTTCCCAGATATTGAGAAAATCCCAAAGAAGAGACTCGACATGTTGAACGAATATATCGACTATAAATCAGCCAAAAAGCCTGATAAGAGAGCCTTGAGAGTGGAGCCTAAAGAAACAGAGCGAGCAGAGGCGGTGGTCGAAAAAGACATGCTCACCATGAAGGCGTTGCCGCCACCGGTAGGATCTGTGGATGAAAAGGAGCTTACAAAGGTAACATTGGTGGAGCCGAAAGAGGAGATGGGAGAATTTGCGACCTCAAGTACGGAACACAAACCAATCATCGAAGAGGAAGGAAACAGATTGGCCCTAGCTTTGTTTGGAGGGCACTCAGCATCAAATTCAACACCATGGGAACCTTTCAAGGATTCGTGGGGAGACAGGGAAACATCCTTAGTTCAAAAGGGCTCCTCCTTTGATGGGATGTATCAACATGTCACAACGAATCAAACCGGTGGACGGCTGCGTTTATTCGCTAACAACACCGACCCTTTCGCCGCCTCTCTTGCCGTCGCGCCTCCGGCATACGTGCAAATACCGGACATGGAGACGAAACAAAGACTCGCAGAGCAAGAGCAAGAAATGTGGCAGAGATATGCGCAGGGGCGACACAATCTTCATCGGCACAAAGGATACTACTAAAACATACAATTTCGAATTCCTTGTCTATGTGCATGCGTTTATAAAATAAGATTATGTAACACAAGCCACCTTAGGTAATGATTGCTTTGAAAGCATGCACCAATTGTTCGTAGGTAAGGCGAAAGCAAAGTTTTAAAGATAAACTGGGAATTTAGAGGGGCAGCCGAAATCATTTTCTTGTGAATATACTATATAATTCAAATATATAGCAAAGAAATTAAGAATGAAACTGCTGGCTCTTTTTCTAGCCTTGTTCGGTTTCATTATCTCTATATAATCAAATTTGTTGGCCAAAGAAACGGGGACTTGAACAGCCCCATTTAGAGTAGAAAATATATATTCAGAAATAAATATTGTAGAAATTGTGATCTTGAAAATAGATGAGATGTTACTTATATGAGTTATTAAATCTATTCAAACATATCTTTTCGGGTCCCATTCCTGTGATACCACCAAAAGTTGAATAATGCAGATACAAACACTATTAATTAATATTAAGTGCCTAATCTGTAAAAGTATACCAAATACGACCCAACTCAATACCTTTATTTTTACTATAAGCAAATTAAAGTAAAAAAAACGTGCATAATTTGGGAAATCTTTGTAACCCGAATTGGGCAAAATGAAGTCTTCCACATTCCCTCCTGGCAAAGGGTTCACTCACCACAAATCACAAATGCGATGCTTTTCTCCGACTTCATCGATTCGATTTTCGTATGAAGCATATTCTTACTGAAATATTATGGGGTATGCTCTGGAGATCGGCCTGTTATATAACTATTCTCCCTCAGATCCCTATCTACCCGCGCATGTCCGTCGATTTAAAAGTTGTATAAGTCAAGAATCTAGGATTAATCCATTAATAGATTAGTTTTTTAAAAAAACAAATACTTTTATGTGTGTATCTTCCAACAAGTAGTGCGTGTGCATTATTGAGTTGGTATGTGCAAGTTTCCCATTATATTATAACCACACCCCAAGTCAAGGCTACCTAATTATTATGCCCCAAATCAATTTCAGCAAACACTTGAAGAATAACAAAGTTTTTTTTATTTTAAAGTAGTGTTCACTTTGTTTTTGTTTTGCAATAGAATAATTAATAATACAACTGGTTTAGCAATAATCAGAAAGGGGGAGAGACAGGGAAGTTTGACTAAGCATTCATTTTCCCTGCAACGACTTCACCTCTTGTCCCCATTTTCCCTTTCACTGACCGTTGAATACTCGACAATTTTGGTATACCAGCATAGCAATTTAGTTCTTCTTGGAAATATTTCTCAAAGAGATTTTGGAGTCGGAGTGTTAGTAGTGGCGGAGCTCTTTGTTTACCAAGATTTTCCCTTTTGCGGCTGCTTTGGTGTTGACTTGGGTGCTTGATTTGGTTTCAGTTGAATTTTGGTGGGTTTTGAATGATACATGGTTTTTCTTTTGTTCTCCTGTTGATGTAGGGGGAGGGAAGGTGTGTGGTGATGGATTGAATGGTGTCGTGTTGAGAGAGTTTGTGGTGGTATCTTGATGGTCAATCTAGCTTTGTAGGGGTTGATTTTGTGATCAGAGTTGAATGGATCGGTCAACTACCTGGGTCTTCTGCTCTTCTTTCTTGTCCTTGGTTCTGGTGCTTGCTCAATTTTGGCGGGTGTCTGCCAACGCCGAAGGTCTGCTGGTTCTGCTCCCTGATTCCGTAGCTTTCAGAGTTTTCGGGCTCTGGTTTCCATTTAACTTGATATGTTGACTGTTGCCTTTCATGGGATTCAGTTGAATTGAATTAAAATCTAGTTATGCGATTGAATTGAAATCTAGTTATGCGTTCTCCCTGGAACTTATGGATTCAGAGGTCAAATTTGCAGACTGCCACTAAAAAGTATTGTGCTCTTGTGATATTACATAAAATCACTTACTTTGAGAATGATAGAAATGGCAGTTGAGACAGACAGACAAATTCGTGGCTTTTATTTTTCCTGATAGTTTTATTTTCTTTTCCTATTTAGTGAAATTGGATGGTTATCTTATAATCATGTTAATGGCCATGAAATTTTTCCACTTGCTGCTGCTTCGTTGTTGATAGTTTGATAGCATTTGCTGGTCGGTTGTGGCCAAACTACTAAGTGAAAGTCTGATGATGTTTAGAATAACATTAACTATGACAGGTGATGCCTTGAATGCATTGAAGAGCAATTTGGCTGATCCTAATAGTGTTCTCCAGAGTTGGGATCCAACCCTCGTTAATCCGTGCACATGGTTTCATGTTACGTGCAATACTGAGAATAGTGTTACTCGAGTGTAAGATTGCTTGCGTCTCCATTATGTTAAGCTGCTTAATTTAACTTCTGTTGTATTCAGAGTGTAAAGTTTTTCTTTTCCTGTTTATTCTCAGCGATCTTGGCAATGCAAATTTGTCTGGTCAACTTTCCCCTCAGCTTGGTCTACTTCCGAATTTACAGTATCTGTAAGTCATTAACGATGTCAATATCAGTTATTGTGATTTCAGATGCTCTATACTGTACCAGAGACTTCAACGATAATGACCTCTCTCCAAGTCTTTATTTTACCTTTTTTCCAGATTTTAGATGATGGTTCTTACTGTCATTATAACTCCAGGTTACCAGTTTGGTATTAGTTTGGTGTACTTTTATATTCTTGGGGAATGTATCTGTGTGAAAGACTCTGTATTGAAACAACTTAACAGCTTTTTTGCGTGAATTCCTTGGATTTGTGTAATTTGAGGTCCTTCTATGCATCTTCAAATCAAATCAAATTTTGATAAAAGGAGAACGTTGTTGAATGACACATGAAATTTAGCAAGATACATGACCTTACTTGATCGCAGGTTGTGGTGCAAAGACTGTCACTATTATGCTTGATTTATCCATTTAACTTTTCCTGTTATTTTCCAAGTCCTCACCATAGCATCATTAACGATGCCTCCTCGTCTCTTATCACTGATCATTGTTTGACTTCTCTGGTTCACAAAAAACAATATCTTTCTTTTAATTGCAGGGAGCTTTACAGTAACAATATTTCTGGAAGAATTCCAAGCGAACTAGGAAACTTGACAAGTTTGGTGAGCTTGGATCTTTATTTGAATAGCCTGACTGGCCCAATACCTGATACATTGGGCAAACTTCAAAAGCTACGATTCTTGTATGTTTCTCTATTTTACAAAATCTCTTTTTTCTGTGACTGATTTTTTGTTTAGTTCTTGAGAATTTCTTTCTGCTTCATCACACCTAGAGTAGGAAGGTTGCAATTCGGAAGTGAGTGATTGGCTTGTGCAGCATTCAGATGTGCCATACGGAGCAGAGTCACTGAAGTTTATCTCCTATTTTTCAATTAATTTTCTTTCACTTTTTCAGAAAGCTCACCTAATCAGCACATATCTACAACAAATGATTATGAAGTTAAATGATTTGTGCCAGATCATTATGTCTAGGCTCTAAGTTTAAGTTTCTTTCTTTTGTTTGAGTAGAAGATAGAAGATATATGGTCTATACTGCTATCAAGTGAGAGTAGAGCCATATGTGATTGCTATGGTTGCAAGTTTTTAATAGATGGATGTTTGCAGTAAATACTGACTAATTCGAAGCTGAAATTCAGTAACCTTAGAAGTGAATAGAGGATTTTGTTTTTGTTGTTAAATTGCTGAAGTTGTTCCAATACTGCTATTATTCTTTTAAAGTGAATACCGGCTTTTAAGAAAACGTACTTGTTTATCATAGTGAATTATGATTTATGCAGATAAATCAGCTGATAGAGAAACATGCACATAAACTTCTAAATTAGCCTAAATCAATTCTATTTGTGTTCGACTAAAAATCCTGGAAAAATGAGTTTTGGACTTGTTTAACCTAAGAAGGAGATGAAGTTGTTATGCCAAATCATAAGCTGTCGTGTTCTTTTATGTTTGTGTCATGTGAGATATGAATAATTGTGCTACATAAAGCTAACACATTAGTTGCTTTTATTCTTTCACTCAGTGATTTATTCATATTCTGAAACAATATAGTTTGTCTTAATCTTTAAACTGCACAGGAGGCTTAACAATAACAGTTTGACTGGAGTAATTCCCGGCTCACTTACTACTATTGGGACACTTCAAGTCCTGTATGGTGACATTTTGTGATTTTTTGTAATTTTTTTATTATTTTCATTTTAATTTATTCTGTTGGACACTAATAATCTTTTATGAAAAATGCAGCGATCTTTCAAATAACAAGCTGACAGGACAAATTCCAGTCAATGGATCCTTTCAGCTTTTTACTCCTATCAGGTTTACTTATATTCTATCTGATTATTCCTATGTCAGACAAAGTATACATCAATGCATCATTTTGATTGTGGACTTTCTACCTTTCAGTTTTGCCAATAATAGCTTAGATCCTCTTCCTGTATCTCCACCTCCTCCACTTCCGCCATCATCTCCATCTTCCTCTCGAGGTTTGGTTATCTAATTTGATTAATGCATAGTGAGAAGTTCTGTATTAAGTGCCCCATTTCATTTGATGCAACACCAGTGCACTTTTGTTTGGCATTAAATGTGGATTAGTCTATTACGGAGTTAAGACGGAAGGATTACTTGGTCATTACCATTGATGATTCAGTGAACTTTTGTTTTTCATCTGAATGGATAAAGCGTACTTATCAATGAAGAACCATTGCAGTTGCCAACGGTGCTACTGGAGCCATTGCAGGAGGGGTTGCAGCTGGAGCGGCCCTTCTATTTGCTGCCCCGGCAATTGCACTTGCTTGGTATCGTAGAAGGAAGCCTGAAGATCATTTCTTTGATGTTCCTGGTTTGTGGATTTAGAAAAAGGCTGAAAATAGCATCATGAAATGCATAGCTTTTATTTTTTTAACTTATTTTTGTGTATTATTGTAGCTGAGGAGGATCCAGAAGTTCATCTGGGACAGCTCAAAAGATTTTCACTACGTGAATTGCAAGTTGCATCAGATAATTTCAGTAATAGACATATCCTTGGCAGAGGTGGATTTGGTAAGGTTTACAAAGGCCGATTGGCTGATGGCTCTCTAGTAGCAATAAAAAGACTGAAAGAAGAGCGCACTCAAGGTGGAGAGCTCCAATTCCAAACAGAAGTGGAAATGATCAGCATGGCTGTGCATCGAAATTTACTTCGTTTGCGCGGCTTCTGCATGACTCCTACAGAACGGTTGCTTGTTTATCCTTATATGGCAAATGGAAGTGTTGCATCGTGCTTGAGAGGTACACTTGATCCACTATTCATATTGTTTACTGGGTGTCTGGGTGTTTACTTCATGATTCAATAATTGACTGAAGATCCATGACTGCTGTAGCTTTAAAATGGCTAAAATATTTTAGAATGTAGTGATTTATGAGTGACAACTAAAACGATTATGAGGTGAAATATGTTTTGCGTCTCTATTACTATGAAGAAAATTTTCAAGAATTGTTTTACGCCATCTTAGTTTCAACACTGATGCAACTAAATGCATTTACCTTGATCTAGTTTACTCATATCTTGAGAGAGATTTGGATCGTATCCTCACAATTCAGCAAATTGATTCAGCTTTCATTTATCACTATGTAAAGATGACCATTCTGTGCACAGACTAGTTTGTAACTTCTTTTGGCATTTTCCTTCCCCAGATACTCAAACACACTTGTGGTTATTTAATCTGCTCCAGCCACTAGCTAATAACTACTATAACCAGCTTGTATTCCCAAACCAATGCAGCTCATTTGGCAGTTGTCCAGCATTGTGCACACACTACATGTTATGTATTACTACTAATGAACATGGTGCATTACTGTAGAGAGACCTGAATCTCAACCTCCGCTTGATTGGCCAA
The DNA here is from genome assembly GCA_001598015.1 of Dorcoceras hygrometricum. Taxonomy (NCBI): domain Eukaryota; kingdom Viridiplantae; phylum Streptophyta; class Magnoliopsida; order Lamiales; family Gesneriaceae; genus Dorcoceras; species Dorcoceras hygrometricum. Next base: position 13,656 of record KV012579.1, on the reverse strand, counting down.
AAAGAAAACGAATAGCATTGGGGTCTGCCAGAGGACTTGCTTATTTGCATGATCACTGTGACCCTAAAATCATTCATCGGGATGTCAAAGCTGCGAACATATTATTGGATGAGGACTTTGAAGCAGTTGTGGGTGATTTTGGACTGGCCAAACTTATGGACTACAAGGATACTCATGTTACCACGGCTGTTCGTGGAACAATTGGTCATATTGCTCCCGAATACCTCTCCACTGGTAAATCATCTGAGAAAACTGATGTTTTTGGTTATGGGGTCATGCTTCTTGAGCTGATTACTGGTCAGAGAGCTTTCGATCTTGCTCGGCTTGCCAATGATGATGATGTGATGTTACTCGATTGGGTGAGCCATATTCTTTCACTTGTACTGTTTGTATGATAAATCTTTAATATATAAATAGCTACTTGGGAACTTTGCATGCTAAATCTGTTTTTACACTTGTGGAAACTAGAGATGACCATGTTTCACTTCTGAACACGAACCTGATAACACATAGTTAACGGTTCCGTGATCTGGATCAGTGTTTGGGCTTTCCCAACCTTTCAACTGCCAGAGCATCGTCAAGTTGACCAGTGGGTTCAGATGCCTGTTTTCTGTTTTTTGTTTGTTTTTTAATTCTTTAGAGATAAGATTGATATATATATTTCAAATTTAAGGTTAAGCTCCATGTCTTCTTGATTTAAATTTGTATGATTAAGTTTTAGTTGCCAATTATTTTTTTTATGTAATTTAATTTTAAAAGTAACTTATTTATATATATTGTTTGTAATTTTTTCTTTGTCTTTTTGAAACTTTTATTAAGGGTTCTATCTAGTTAAAGTTCTTATTGTAATTTAAGATTTTTTCTAAAAAGAATTGAAGTTCAAGCGGTTTTTGGTTTTGTGAAATTTCCCTTAGAGTTACATATAAATTTTTTTAAAAAAGAATTGAAGTTCGAGCGGAAATGCAGATTTGTGAACTTTCCTTCGAATTACAGTAGGGTCGGATCGATCTGCGTGTTAGGAGTGGAGACTATAAATTATTTTAGTTTTGAATTTGGTGTCGGTCGCTGAATTATTTAAATTATTGTTCAGTGCACACTCTCGGTTTCATATATGAAAATGCATATACTTGATAAATGTCAGGTCAGGGGACTTTTAAAGGAAAAGAAGTTGGAAACCCTCGTCGACGCAGATCTTCAAGGCAATTATGTGGACGAAGAGGTGGAACAGCTGATCCAAGTAGCTCTGCTCTGCACGCAGAGCTCCCCATTGGAGCGTCCAAAAATGTCGGAAGTCGTGAGGATGCTCGAGGGTGATGGCTTGGCTGAGAGGTGGGAGGAATGGCAGAAGGAAGAAATGTTCCGTCAAGAATTCAATCACACGCATCAACCGACCAGTAATTGGTTGATCAACGACTCCACATCGAATATTCGTCCCGATGAATTGTCCGGGCCAAGATGATATTCTCCGTTGGTGGTTTCGGACTCGCAACTTTGTATTTGATCGATAGTTTGTATTGTTGTAAATTATTTTTCCTTTGCCTTTTTACACCCCCTCCCGGTTTTTCGATTCTACCCTCAAGGTCCCCAGTGCTTATTATGTTTACGAATTTTGGTGACTCGGGATGTTAAATACCTTTTATAGTTTGTCAGTTGTATTTCAGATGATCTACAGCGCAGGAATCGCTGTGGAAGAATCCAACATGTGTTTCACATTTACGGAGAATGCACACTTATTTTATATGTCTATTGAATAGACCAAGATTCTGAAAGAATATGCAAAGTTGCTTCCTCTGAAAAATCCCACAAAAATACATTTTGATGAACAAAATCACTTAGTTTTGCATGATATGGTACTTTATTTTGTTCCCTGTATGAACTTGCGTCCGTGTTTAGTTTCACGTGTCTTATGTTATAAAAGGTGAAAAGATTCATCCTCATTTGAGTTTCAACGAAATCTGTTTAGGGAATTCTTGAAGTTCAGTGATTATGATTTTTTTATCATCGTTTACGAAAGTGATAAATTTTCTTCGCAATACGAATAAAATTTTCTTCGCAATTCTTGAAGTTCAGTGATTATGTTAAATCTCTGGTATTTTATTTGACTTGACTTGAAGTACTTCTGATCCGGCATATGCATTAATTGATACAAGAAATCTCTTTTTCTCCATCCCCAACAATTACTACTAGAGATGTCCATGGTGTATGACAACTGGGAGAGGCTGGTTGCAGCCGTTTTGAAAAGAGAAGAGCTCAGGGAAATCGCACTGTGCCCCAGCTTCAGCTCCAGCTCCTCCTTTTCATCTCATCTCCCTTCCGATCCGTCCCCTCAGCGTGTTTCTGGTATTATTTCACACTAATTATTTATAAAGTTAGATTAGAATATTCACTTCTTGTCGATTACCTTCTTTGCCTTTGTATAAGACCGATTTGTAAAAAAGATAACTAATCCGCAAGTCAGAGATATTCAGAAATAGAACCCTCTGATTTAGTTCGTTCTCAGTAGTCATGAAATCATCATCTTATGGTGATCCTTTTGTCGACGGATTGATTGTTATAGACCTTGCATGACAGTTCAGTGAGATTTTTTTGAAACGAGTCGTTGAAGCAACACTTACAAGCTATAATTTGACTTAATTAATGAAAAACTATATATGTGAAACCAACAATGTATTACAATCGAAAAAATCATTGCAGTTGCGAGCAGCGCTACTGGAGTCATCGCGGGAGTGGTTGCTGCTGGAGCAGCCCGTCTGTATTCTGCCCCCTCGCTTGCGCTTGCTTGGTATCGTCGAAGGAAGCCTGGAGATAATTTCTTTGATGTTTCTGGTTTGTGGATTTAGAAATGGCTGAAAATCTCATATCATAAAATGTATAGCTTTTAGTTTCTTCGCTTATTTTGTGTATTATTGTAGCCGAGGGGGATCCAGGAGGTGATCTGGGACACCTCAAAAGCTTTTCACTGCGTGAATTAAAAGCTGCGTCAGATAATTTCAGTCAAAAAAATTTCCTCGGCTCAAGTGGATTTGGTAAGCTTTACAAAGGTCAATTAGCTGATGGCTCTCTAGTAGCAGTAAGAAGACTGAAAAAGCCACATGGAGAAATTCAATTCCTAACAGAGCTGGAAATTTCCCACATAGCTGTGCATCAAAATTTACTTCGTTTAATTGGCTTTTGCAACACTGCCAAAGAATGGTTGATTGTTTATCCTTATATGGCTAATGGAAGTGTTGCATCCTGGTTGAGAGGTAGGCTTGATATCCTATCATATTGTTAACTGGATTCGTCAATTTTATGTTTCATCAAGAGCTGAGAATCTGGCTATAAAGTATTTGTTAAAATCATTCTCATATTGAATGTCGCACATCTTGATTGAGTTCTTTTAAGTTAAGATAATATGTTTGCTTTTTTATATGAAAGCCTCGATTTACAGATTATATTGGTGCATTATTGTAGAGACTGTAATCAATGACGTTCCATAGTATAATCAGGCTTTTATTACCAAAAACCAACGCAGCTCAACACAGTATTTTTTAAATACTATTATGATGGCACAGACTGATTGTTTTGTACTGTAATGAAATTATTGTGCATTACTGTAGAGAGACCTGAATCTCAAGCTCCGCTTGATTGGCCAATAAGAAAACGAATAGCATTGGGGTCTGCCAGAGGACTGGCTTATTTGCATGATCACTGTGACCCTAAAATCATTCATCGGGATGTCAAAGCTGCGAGCATATTATTGGATGAGGACTTTGAAGCAGTTGTGGGTGATTTTCGGATTGCCAAACTTATGGACTACAAGGATACTCATGTTACCACAGCTGTTGTTGGAACATTTGGTCATATTGCTACCGAATACCTCTCCACTGGTAAATGTTCCGAGAAAACTGATGCTTTCAGTTATGGGGTCATGCTTCTTGAGCTGATTACTGGTCAGAGACCTTTCGATCTTGCTTGGCTTGCCAATGTTGATGATGTGATGTTACTCAATTGGGTGAGCCATATTCTCGATTGGGTGAGCCATATTCTTTCACTTGTACTGTTTGTATGATGAATCTTTAATATTTAAATAGCTACTTGGAACTTTGCATGCTAAATCTGTTTTTACACTCGAGGAAACTAGAGATGACCATGTTTCACATGTGAACACGAACCTGATAACACCATAGTTAACGGTTCCATTATTTGGATCAGTGTTTGGGCTTTCCCAACCTTTGAACTGCCGCAGCATCGTCAAGTTGACCAGTGGGTTCAGATGCATGTTTTCTGTTTTTTTTTTTGTTTTTTAATTCTTTTTGTTTTTTGTTTTCTGTTTATTTATTTTAGTTTTGAATTTGGTGTCGATCGCTGAATCATTTCAGTTATTGTCCAGTGTACACTCTCGGTTCATATATGAAAATGCATATACTTGATAAATGTCAGGTCAGGGGACTTTTGAAGGAAAAAAAGTGGGAAACCCTCGTCGACGCAGATCTTCAAGGCAATTATGTGGACGAAGAGGTGGAACAGCTGATCCAATTAGCTCTGCTCTGCACGAAGAGCTCCCCATGGGAGCGTCCAAAAATGTCGGAAGTCGTGAGGATGCTCGAGGGTGATGGCTTGGCTGAGAGGTGGGAGGAATGGCAGAAGGAAGACATGTTCCGTCAAGAATTCAATCACTCGCATCAACCGACCGGTAATTGGTTGATCAAGGACTCCACATCGAATATTCGTCCCGATGAATTATCCGGGCCAAGATGATATTCTCCATTGGTGGTTTCGGACTCCGTAACTTTGTATTAGATTGATAGTTTGTATTGTTGTAAATTATTTTTCCTTTGCCTTTTTACACCCCCTCCCTGTTTTTCGATTCTACCCTCAAGGTCCCCAGTGCTTATTATGTTTACGAATTTTGGTGACTCGGGATGTTAAATACCTTTTATAGTTTGTCAGTTGTATTTCAGATGGTCTACAGCGCAGGAATCGCTGCGGATGAATCCAACATGTGTTTCACATTTACGGAGAATGCACACTTATTTCATATGTCTATTGAATAGACCAAGATTCTGAAAGAATATGCAAAGTTGCTTCCTCTAAAATATCCCACAAAAAATACATTTATCAGCAAAGATGAACAAAAAACAACTCCTAGTTTTGCATGATATGCTACTTCATTTTATTTCCTGTATGAAATGGCGTCTGTGTTTAACATTTCATGTGTCTTATGTTATAAAAGTGTGAAAAATCATCCTCTCCTTCCCTCAAAGTTCGTGTTTATAACGGAAAATCCCCTCAAATCATCCTCATTTAAGTTTCAACGAAATCTGTTTCGGAATTCTTGAAGTTCAGTGTTCTAATTTTGATCAACGTTCCTAAAACGTTTATGAAAGTGGGTAAGTTTCTTCGCAATATGAGTAAAAGCTACCAGGGTGTATCTATCTCCGGCCTGTAAAGCTCATGAATCGCGCACGTGGTTATGGATATCTTGGTAGAAGTTTCGCACCTTTAGAGTTTGATTACTATTTTATTTGACTTGACTAGAAGTTCTTTTAATCCAGCATATGTATTGATTGATACAAGAATTCTCTCCACACCCAACAATTACTACTAGAGATGTCCATGGTGTATGACAACTGGGAGAGGCTGGTTGCAGCCGTTTTGAAAAGAGGAGCTCAGGTAAATTACATTGTGCTCCAGCCCCAGCTTTCCTTTTCATCTGATCCCCCTTTCGATCCATCCCCTTAGCATGTTTCTGGTATTATTTTCATCTTATTTCACACTAATTCTTTATAAAAGTTGGATTAGATTATTCACATTGATTGTTATAGACCTTGCATGACAGTTCAATGTGATTTTTATGTAATGAGTCTTTGAAACAACATTTACAAGCTATAATTTGACACAATTAATGAAAAACTATATATGTAAAACCGACGATGTATTACAGTTCGAAAAAATCATTTCAGTTGTGAGCAGCTATACTGGAGCCATTGCCGGATTGGTTGCTGCTGGAGCAGCCCGTCTGTATTCTGCTCTCGCCGCTTGCGCTTGCTTGGTATCGTCGAAGGAAGCCTGAAGATCATTTCTTTGATGTTCCTGGTTTTTGGATTTAGAAATGGCTGAAAATCTAATATCATAAAATATATAGCTTTTAGTTTCTTCGCTTATTTTGTGTATTATCATAGCCGAGGAGGATCCAGAAGGTCATCAGAACATCTCAAAAGATTTTCACTTCGTGAATTAAATGTTGCATCAGATAATTTCAGTGAAAAAAATATCCTAAGCGTAAGTGGATTTGGTAAGGTTTACAAAGGTCAATTAGCTGATGGCTCTCTAGCAGCAGTAAAAAGACTGATAATGCCGCACACTCGTCGAGATGGAGAGAATCAATTCCTAACAGAGCTGGAAATTTCCCACATATCTGTGCATCAAAATTTACTTTGTTTATTGTTTATCCTTGTATGGCAAATGGAAGTGTTGCATCCTGCTTGAGAGGTAGGCTTGATATCCTATCATAATGCTAACTGGATTCGTCATTTTTATGTTCATGGAGAGCTGAGAATCTGGCCATAAAGTATTTGTTAAAATCATTCTCATATTTTAATGTTGCACATCTTAATTGATATGTGCCAGTTGTTTTAATTTAAGATATTATTGTTTGCTTTTCGATATGAAAGCCTCGGTTTAGAGATTATGGAATATAAACGGCTTCAGTCGCAGTTTATATTGGTGCATTATTGTAGATCTGTGATCAATGACGTTCCATAGTATAATCAGCTCATTTATTACCAAAAACCAATGTAGCTCAACACAGTATTGTTTAAATACTATTATGATGGCACAGCATAGCACAGGCTCTAATTGTTCTGTACTTTAATGAACTTATTGGTGCATTATTGTAGAGAGACCTGAATCACAAGCTCCACTTGATTGGTCGATAAGGAAACGGAAAGCATTGAGGTCTGCAGGGGACTTGCTTCTTTGCATGATCATTGTGACCCTAAAATCATTCATCAGTATTTCAAAGCTGCGAATATATTTTTGGATGAGGACTTTGAAGCATATGTAGGTGATTTTGGGCTGGCCAAACTTATGGACTACAAGGATACTCATGTTACCACAGATGTTACTGGAACAACTGGTCATGTTGATCCCGAGTACCTCTCCACGGGTAAATGTTCCGAGAAAACTGATGATTTCAGTTATGGCGTCATGCTTCTTGAGCTGATTACTTGTCAGAGAGCTTTCGATCTTGCTCGGCTTGCCAATGATGATGATGTGATGTTACTTGATTGGGTGAGCCATATTATTTCAAATTTTTTTGCTTCTGTTAGCTTCTTGGAATTTGAGATGCTGAATCTTTTAATACACGCACAGAAGGCCATAATTTGCTTGTAATATATGGGACTAGTGTACAATTTCCATTTTAAGGTCAGAGGACATTTCTTGGAAAAGAAGCTGGGGACGCTAGTTGATGGTGAACTTCGGGTGATTACGTGCAAGAGGAAGTGGAAGGGCTGATCCAAGTATCTCTGGTCTGCACACAGAGCTACCCATCAGAGCGTCCAATGATGTCCGAAGTCGTGAGAATGCTTGCGAAAGAAATTTTCAATCAAGAATTCAATTATACGCATCTCCCGAACATTGAGTGGTTGACGACTCCGCTTCGAGTAGTTTTCCCGAAGATTGGCCCGGTGCCAAGATGATACTCTCCGTTGGTGGTGTGGTCGCAACTTTGTTTTGATTGATAGTTGTCTCAAATTATTTGGCAAATTCTATGAATGAGACTTGAGCTTAATGTTGGAAATCTAAGGCCTAGTAATCCTCCAATCTCGTTTGGCCTTTGATTGTGAATGAATCAGTAACTTCCAACTCGGGTTTAACAGAAGTTGGTGGAATTTAATGACGTCTCAGTCCAAAAGCATAGCGTCTGGTAACCATTTGGCTGCTTTGCCAATGGCAAGCGACACTTGTTTGCTCGAATATTAGTAAACTTCTGCAGTAGTACCGGTTTTCTGGGACTTCCCTCGAGCACATCCCATCTTCGTCGCTATCCTATAAGTGGAAACAAAGTTTTACGTTATGATGATCAAAGATTCTCTTTAGATATCGAGTCTAGAAGTTGTGGAATGGCGTCTTATCTTTGTTCGGCTTGATTTACAGATCTCCATTCGATTTGGTAAGCATGATAAACTCAAGCTAACATTTTATGTATGATCCGTTTACATACATCTTATTGCATGCTCATTCTTTTGTCACAACTTCTTTAGTTTGCTTGTTTCCATGCTTTTCGTTCCTTTGGTGTGATGTAAAGTGGTCAGTCTGTACACCCCTGAGGGTGAGTTTACTGGTTTGAGATAGCGTCACACAGAAGATATGGACAGTCTCTTGCAAGAATTAGGCAACATTTTGCCAGAGGAACCACTTGTTCTTCAAGAATCACAGCCATCAATGCAAGAACCTCAGCAGCGAGACCATTGTTCCTATCCCAGTCTATTGGCACATCCAAATCAAGTTCCGGGTCCGGGGCTGTATTTTGGTTGCGACAATGGCCTACTTGATGGTGGAATATTAAGCAGCGAACCCTTGTGGCAACGAATAAAGTGGACCAGTGAGATGGTTAAGCTTTTGATCACTGCCGTTTCTTATGTTGGCGATGATTCATTTTCTGAATCACCTGAAGGCGAAAGGCGAAATCGAGTAAAGGGTAAGTGGAGGGCTATCTCGAAATGCATGATCGAACGAGGTTACTTCGTTTCACCGCAACAATGTGAGGATAAATTCAATGACCTTAACAAAAAGTACAAGCGGCTCAACGATGCAGTTGGGAGCACGGATTCACGCATCGTGGTCGAAAATCCGGCTCTGATCGATGCCTTGGACATTCGAGTGGAAAACAAAGAGGAGGTCCGGAAGATTTTAATGTGCAAACAGTTGTTTTACCAAGAGATGTTCTCGTATCACAACCGGAATCGGAATCATATCCCTCAAGACGAGTCTCTAAGACTTTCGCTGCTATCTGCTCTGAGAGGTAAAATCAAACAAGTCTCTCCAAATGAGATCGAGGAGATAACAGCTGTAAAGAGACAGAAACAAGGAGAAGATCAAGCTGTTTCTATTCCTGATACTCAGAATTCGACTGAAGTTTGCGAAAAGGATCACAGTCCAGCTATTATATCCCGTCTGCTGAGGGTACAAAAAATGAAAAAGCAGATACAGGATGAGAAGATTGAGCTGGAGAAGAAGAGGTTGGGATGGCTAAAATCCAACCAGCTGGAAGACATGGAGTTGCAAGAGCTGAAGCTAGAAAACGAGGTCTTAAAGCTCGAAAACGAGAGACTGATGCTCGAGCTCACAAACTGGGAAATCAGGGCTAACAATTAACAACAAAGACTACTCGCTTCGGGACTTCACAAAAGGGCATATATAGTGCAGAAACATACTACTCAATCACTCCACAAATTTTCTCTCAGGTTTGATCATTGGATGTACCAAACCAAGTTCAATGCCCACATGATTTCCATTTACATTATCCACAAATTACCTTATCCTTTCTTTGTCAATTGTCATTGCTTTGTGACATCAACTATATTTATTGTGTTCTTCGTGCAAGTTCTTCGCAAGATCGCTTAACTGAGAATCCTAGACAGAACAAAACTACTCAACACCAACACATTTCATTTCAAAATCTCTACTTTTAGAGTGTATAACAACTAAAACAAACAAAAGACACTTGCAGTAGTTAACTAAGGCACCCCTGAAATGTTTTCTTGTCGGAATATTATATCGTTAGTATATCCGAGTTGATTGAATTGCCATCAAATCCTGAATTTTCTAATTTTAAACACTAGAGTTTGATTCCGGATGGCAACTACAAAGGAAATTAAATAAAAAAACTGAAAAAAATAACCTCTGCTCCATATAATGAATGAGTTAAATTTCATTTTCCTACGGTCGAATACATTTCTTTACATCCAATATGGATACCATCCATTCTAAGTAAGGATTGGAAATTTCTTTCGAAATCGTAAAAGTTCATTTAACCTGTGAGTGTACCTTTTAACTAACTTCGCTGATTAACTAAATTATATGAAGAAATCCAAGAGGAATTCCCGCAAATGTTCTGGTGCAATCCACTAAATAGTATCTTTTGAGATTATCTTTTATCTATTGAATTTATGTGAACCGGTGTGTATAATCATTTAATGTATTATCATCGATGTCCGGTCTCGTATAAAATTTATGTGAGACTCGTAACATAATCCAACGATTTACACGAATCTATCATATTCTACTAACGGGAAATTGGCAGGCTATCCTTCTGAATTTGTTGAACTTTAGAAAGTGTGATATCCTCTGGGGTGTCTTTTTCCTAAATTTTGGACACCGGAAGCTTTTTATAAACCAAAACATGTAATCTAAACACCATAATGTTCCAAAATAAGGCATAACTTATTCATTCCTAGTTAGCATCTTAAACGTAGTTTTCTTACTCTTCCTATATATATACACACATTTTAAGACAACAATCTCATCACAAGAAATTCCCAAAGCATCTCATAGCCTCGCAATACTTTTCTAACATATAGTCCTCATCTCCATGGAAACATTTATTTCCTCGTACGCAAGAGAAATGCCGGTGGATTTGTCCTATGTTGCTTGCTTTGTAGGAACATTGGTTGCCCTTTATGTCACTTACTGGATTTACAGATGGAGGAATCCTAAATGTAATGGAGTCCTCCCTCCCGGTTCAATGGGCCTCCCTCTCATTGGAGAAACTATCCAGTTGGTCATCCCAAGTGCCTCTTTAGATCTCCCTCCATTCATTAAACATAGAATGAAAAGGTATGTCATATTTTGTTACATGTTAAAGTATTTTGGTTGCACTGACTTTATATCGAATGCGCTGTCTTAGATATGGCCCCATCTTTCGAACCAACGTAGCCGGACGACCTGTGATCATCACCACAGACCCCGAATTCAACCATTTTCTGCTCAGACAAGATGGAAAGTTAGTTGACACATGGTCCATGGACACTTTCGCCGAAGTTTTCGACCAGGCGAGTCAGTCTTCAAGGAAATACACCAGAAACCTGACGCTGAACCACTTTGGCGTCGAGGCCTTGAGAGGGAAACTCCTCCCTCAGATGCATGCTATGGTCCAGAGAACCCTCTCCACTTGGTCAAGCAAGGAATCAGTCGAAGTCAAAAGCGAATCTGTCACGGTACATGTTATGTCCATTTTTAGTTTTATAGTTCGTTTTATAGTTCTTAACAATAAATCTCATTCAGCAGTCATAATTACACTGAATGATCAAGAGATCCATCTCTCTTTATGGCAGATGGCTATTGATTTTGCTGCAAAACAAATATTTAGCGGCGATGCACCAGCTAAGATCAGTGATATGTTCAGAGACTTGGTTGAGGGTCTAATGTCTTTTCCTATCAATATCCCCGGCACCTCACACCATAAATGTTTGAAGGTATATAAAAAACATGTCATTCATCAAATTATATATACATAAAGCCTAATGAAAATGTCAAACATATCAGATACACAAGAAAGTTAGGGAAATTATGAGGGATGTAGTAACCAAGAGGCTTGCCGATCAATCCGAACGGATCCGCGGAGATCTTCTAGACCATATAATCAAGGACAAAAACACCGAATCGTTCTTGAACGAAGACTTCATCGTACAGCTGATGTTCGGTCTGTTATTCGTCACCTCGGATTCCATCTCCACGACATTGGCATTAGCTTTCAAGTTTCTGGAGGAAAATCCGTTGGTCCTGGAGGAACTAATTGTGAGTAGATGTTATGATATATATATCTCAATGTGACATTATCATATATTTTGGTACACATTGTATATAAATATAGTATTGGACTATTTGTTACAGGCCGAGCATGATGATATAGTGAAGAAAAGGGAGGATCCAGAGTCGAGTCTAACATGGAATGAGTACAAATCGATGAGCTTCACACTTCAGGTCATCAATGAAGTACTCAGGCTTGGGAACATAGCCCCTGGATTTTTTCGTCGCGCCTTGAAAGATATCCCAGTCAATGGTACATATACATATTAATAATCTCCATAATTTTCCAAATTTCCCCTCTACTATCTTATTATATAGAGTGCAATATGAAAATTATTCGAAATAAAAAAAAATAGTGAAAATTATGTCTATACAAATCGATCAGATTCTCAAAAATCAAAATAAATTATATGTAAAGTGAACAGCGGAATTGTCCTGTATGTTAGTCATACATTATCCTATAAAACTGTGTGTTTTTTGCCGATGAAGCTTTAACCCGACGGTTAAAGTTGAGGCTCTAAGATACATTAGTATAAGGTTCAATTCATTTGTTTGTGAGTATTTTTCCTAATTTATCTAGATAAAATTTTAACTTGTTTATTTATATGAGATAAGTAAGTCTGGGGTCAATACTCAAATCTAATCAGGACTACGACAAATTTTTATCATATCATTGTAGTCACGAATAATTATCGCATTTGTATTATAAGAAAACATATACGTGTTTCATATAGATTGAAACGATTATCGACAAAGAATAAATTTTACAAAAAAATTTTCATTTTACCCTCATTTAATAAGTAGTCTCAATAGGTTTAAAAACACCATTGGAGGTGGTTGATATTGTATTTAATAACAAAGGAAGATCGGTATAAAAGGCAGAGAAAACTATAGTGATATGAAAAGTTGATTATATTTTCTTTGTTTGCCACGAAGCGTATAATTAACTATCCTAATGGTATCGTGGGCAGGGTACACTATCCCGAAAGGATGGGTAATTATGATAGCAACTGCTGGTCTTCATCTCAATGCTACCCACTTCGAGGATCCACTGAAATTCAATCCTTGGAGATGGAAGGTTCACAATCAAGTTCCTAAACATGATTACTGAGTTTGTTTTCTTTAGGGATAAGAAAATGAAGAGAAAAAATCTTACATGGGATGGAATTTCTGAATCTTAGGAAAAAATCGCTTGGTTTTTTTTAGTTTTTAGATTAGATATAAAGTTTCCATTGGCGGAATTTAGAGTAATTATCTGTAAATGCTGTTAGAATCCTTTCAAACTTTCCAAGAAACTGATAAGGTAACTAGAAAAATCTAATAATCGTTAATCCATTTGGACAAAAAGGATATACTGACTCTAAACCATTGGTTACGACAGCAAATTGAAGCGGGCGTTGTATCAAAATGTTTCATGCCGTTCGGGTCGGGTTTGAAGCAATGCGCCGGCGCGGAATATAGCAGAGTCTTGATAGCAACGTTTTTACATGTCTTGGTCACAAAATATAGGTAATATATTACTTTTATTATATCTCTCAGTACACTTCTTATCTTTCGTAAATTATTTATGATTAATGAAAACATATGAGGATTTTTTCAGCACATTCATGCAAATAATTTTTATATTTTTTTGTAGATGGAGTATGGTAAAAGGAGGCAAAATCGTGAGGTCCCCTATCATCCGATTCCCAGATGGATTTCACTACAAAATCTCGGAGGGAAAGAAATGATCAAACGCGATGATATATATATTATAGAGTCTGATCAGATAAAATCAAAAGTCGTGGTTTAATGTGTTCTCTATGTTTTTTTGAATCTGTTTGACTTAGAAATAAACATTTCCGATAAATACTCCTAATT
>KV012578.1:0-10003 GCA_001598015.1 Dorcoceras hygrometricum | reverse complement strand
TTTTCTCTCTCTGCTGGATCCAGTCGCAACCTCAAAACGCAGCGTTGCAACTAATTCGAACGACGTCGCTCCACTGACGTCATCCAGTCGCAAACTCTCGTGAAATACCAGCAGCAAGTAATAGCGTCCAAACTCACTCGCAGCTGGACTCCCAGTCGCAACAACGAAACGACGATGCATACTCTTCGAGCTACAGGAAAGTTGACCCGCGTTGACCTCTACATCTGCTGATCGACCAGCAGGAACTCAAACGCGATCTACCAGCTGGTACCAGACGCTACATCCAAACGACGTCGCGCCAACTAATCTAAATGCAGTCGTTTTAACCCTCAACGCAACTACGCTAAAGCATCTGCTGATCACAACAAACTCAACCAGACTTCACGCAAACGACGGCGTTTCAAGAATCTCGAGCTAAAACACGCTTCGACTGGTTTTGCCACCGACCGGTCGCTAGCTCTCCAAACCAGCTGATACGTCATCCAGCAGGTACCTCGAATATGCGGAAAAAAAAATACAAAATCTCCAGAATTGTTCAACACACGAAATGGAACCCGAAAATGCAACTCAAACACTCAAACAGAGATCTTAAACCAGCAGAACCTCTATTTAATCGATTCATTCCAACGATAATTCTCAATTACAAATCCAGGTCTCACACTTACGTCTGTTTATTCTTTGTAACAGACTTTCTTACGTCAGCCCTTTAAAGTAAACGACATCGTTTTACACATATTTCCTGAGTCACGTTGTTGGCGATTGTTATTGCGTCTGGTTCAAGCTAACGGTGTCGTTTCCTTAGGTTGCAACTGGTAGCAGATATTCTTACGTCATCATGTATGTTTCCTACTTCAACGACATCGTTTCATTTACTACGTCTGTTTCAAATATTAACAAATATTCTTGCAGCTGTTTTACGATAAACGTGAACAGTGAAGATCTGTTTTGTTTCAAAGTACTATTCCACTTTGTTACGTCTGATGTCTTTTCAGCGATACATTTTCCAAAGTCGAATTCGATAATTAGTAAGTTTAAAAATGGGAAGCGAGAGTTTTAAATGATGGAACCCGATGATGTTTCAAGAATGATTTCAAAGAAAAGAAAGGAAGTTAAAGGAACAAAAGGTTATTTTAAAGGTTTATGGCATAGATAACAGACGGCCACCAAGGAGAAGGGTTGTCATGCCCCGTGCTAATTACTCAAGATAATAGCCCAATTAAGCACATAATCACGGAAGCGTAAAAATCGGGCTTAAAATTTTTCAAAATAATTTAGGCCTGAACATAAAATCATACATTCAAAATATTCATAATCAAAATATGAGTTGACTCAGACTCATACAAATCAGGTAACAACAATAAATCTCAAATCGAACAGATCCCCAATTACATAGAAACACGGGGCATCCCCCGGTTCAATACATAGTAAAAATAGACTGGGACTCAAGTAAACGGGGATCGACCAGCTGAACCTCCACTCTGTCCAGCTTGGTTACCTGAAGATCCTGCAAATGGGTAACACAGACCCAAACAACACAAAGAAGGAAAACAAATACGCACAGCAAGTCAGCCGGTGGAAATCATCGGTCCGTGATCTTCGGGGTCCGTCAATCCATCACAGCTCGGTGGTCTTCAGACACAACAAATCAGTCGGTCACCAATCCGATGATAGCGTTGGACTTTTCAGGCACGACAAATCAGTCGGCCAGTCAAAACATGGCTCTCAAACAGGTCATCAAATCAATCTGTCAATCAGGCTCAAGATGTATGCATGTATGCCAATTCAATACTCAATTCAAATGCATACAATTCAATACGTGAAAACAGAATGTAAACTCAATCAATTCAACATGCTGTATCACGTAATTCACAGAATCATATCATCAAGTCTCACTACATCAATTACATCCATGTTCATGCTAAAGCTGCTAAATCTTCTCAACTCGTACCTTTCTGCCCAAATCTACGTCAACATATTCTTGCAAAGGCACGGTACAACAACTGAAGCAACTCGGATTCTTCCTGCTTTCGAAAATCCCAGCAGATACCTCTTGCGAATTCAAATCTATCACAGGACTTCACATATAAGCTTAGTTCTCGTTCAATTCTAAACTTATAAGCATCATTGCCTACGGTCAGAACCTTGCTCTAGTTCTACAAGTCTACCGAAGCTAGAAACAACAAGAAATGCTCACCCAGAAACTCAAACCAGCATAAGAACCAACGAACTTCTCTGTACGAGGACACAACAACTTCTCTTTTCTTTTCCAACGTTAATTCATGGCTTCAAATGGGTATCAGTCGAAAGAGCAACTCACAACGAATCCAGCGCCACCAAAATCACTCAAATCATCGGCGGAGAATGGCGGCAATCGACGAAATATAAGTCACGATAAACAGTAGATATTCGAAGATTTGGGAAAGGATATAAGAAATATCGGGTCCAGAATCTTTCTAAGTGTCGATCACCCTCGCCTATATATATATATATACGCCCTACAAATCCAATAGCTGCTGATCAACAAAAATATTCAGTCGACGTGAACAGTAGATATATTTCAGCAGATACCATCTCTTTCTTTCGATAAAACCAGTAGCAACCACCAGTCGATACATTCTCAAAGGAACATCAAAACGACACCGTTTAAACTAACTCAAACGACGTCACAGAGCTTCACCAGCTGACAACAGATATCTCTTGCGAAACAACCAAAAGCTGGTAACAGATCTCTTCAAAAACCCATCAACGACTGATCTCGTGAAATTACACAAAACGACGACGCGTCAAATAATATAAATGATGCCGTAATGGTTACGTAAGCATTGCTGCCAACAGCTGGTCACCCAGTCGCAATAATAAAAACGCAGCGTTTCAACTTATTCAAACGATGTCGCTTATCATCATTCTCATATTTGTGCGCCTGCTGCCAGCAGCAACCATTCTAAGCGCAACTACTGCCAGCAGATAACAACGCGTCACGCCTACGTCATCTCTACTGATTCAAAATCCACCAGCTGAGAGCTACAGTACCGTTGACCCGTGTTGACTTCCTAAATTCGCTACGACTGGTGTCTAAACAATAGCGCAACGTCTAAAAATACAATGGGGAATCAGATTTCACGTGCAAAACCTTCAAAATTCATGCTATAAATCCCAAATCAATTCGATTATTCACAAACCAAAAGTCTGATTCCTCACATTCTCCCCACCTTAAGAGATTTCGTCCTCGAAATCAAGGCAAACTCAGGGAAAATCAATCAAACAATCAGAATACGAAACAGAAATTCATCTAATTCAAACCCAAGAGTTCAAGATAACTGGGCAATCAACAAACGACAACTAGAAAAGAACATAATCAGAAACCAAAATCTAATACAATATCTACTCAAACAGACGCGGACCGCAATTGCAATATATATAATAGAATTTGTTTTCCGCAAATGTTTGTCAGTAGTTGGCGCGCAAGTGTATACGTGTTTGTCAGATTTTGTGTTCGTGATTCCATTTCTTTTTAAGTTATAAGAAATACAGCTTATAACAAATTGTCTTTCAGCCCTTCTTTTTATTTGAAAATTTTTATTTACCCCAATTCGTGATTCCCGCGGGTTCGGGCATCACAACATGGTATCAGAGCAACGTTCCTGAGATAAACACACGCACCGTCAGCTGGATCAAAATTCATCGTCCGTTCCTCTAAGTTGTGAGTTTATTTTCAGAACATTGTCTTTAAATTATTTTAGCATGTTCTGATAAATATATGTGGTAGACTACGGGATATAGAATATAATTGATGTCAGGAAGAGGAAGAGGTAGAAGAAGTATTCTCGTAGAGGAAATCAACACTGACAATAATGCTAATATTACTCAATTGTTAAGACTGCTGGTAGAGCAAAACAATAGAGGTAATGGTCAATCTTCCAGCAGCAGAGGACCAAGTAATGATGTTCCTCAAGAAAAGTTCAGACGACAGAAGCCCAAGGAATTCAGCGGTACAACTGATCCACTAGTTGCTGAAAGCTGGATCAAATCAATGGAGGTTATCTTTGAATACCTCCAGATGTCTGATTTAGATAGGCCAAGGTGCGCTATCTATATGTTAAGAGAGGATGCGATGATTTGGTGGGAAGGAGCCAAATTAACGGTGGATTTGATAAATCTGACTTGGGCAGATTTTAAGCAGGTGTTCTTTGAACAATACTTCACGGCTGATAAGAGGTCTGTGTTGAAGAAGGAATTTTTGACCCTGAAACAGGGGAGTCTGACCGTACAAGAATACTTGCGGGTATTTAAAATAGGGTGCTATTTTGTGCGTTGATAGAAATGACCCAGAAGAGAAGCTGAGTCATTTCGTTGAAGGATTGAAGCCTATGTTCAAAATGAATGTTAGGCTATCTGTACCCAGGTCCTACAGAGAAGCAGTGGACAGATCCCTGCATATTGAAAGGGACTGGAAAGATGTTGATGAGGAAAGGCAACAGAAGAGACAAGCATTTCAACAGAAGGATCAAAGGCCGTTCAAGAAACAGAACAAGAACCAACAGAGGCCTCAGGAGAATAAGCCTATACCGATTCAACCCATCAGCTCTGTTCCTGCTGGTAATAATAGGCCAATATGTCCTAAATGCCACAAGAATCATCCTGGGCAATGCAGACTTGGACAGAATGTCTGCTATAAATGTGGGATGCCGGGACATATTTTGAAATATTGTCCAAAATCGAAGCAATTGGTGACCAGAAGAGCCTTTGTAATGACAGCTGGACTTGGACAGAATGTCTGCTATAAATGTGGGATGCCGGGACATATTTTGAAATATTGTCCAAAATCGAAGCAATTGGTGACCAGAAGAGCCTTTGTAATGACAGCTGATCAAGAAAATCCAGACTCGACAATAGTTACGGGTGAGATTATGATTGCTGGATTACCTTCTCTGGCTTAAATAGATTCAGGAGCCATTCATTCATTTATAGCTGTTGAATTTTCTATGAAATTGCCCATCAAGCCTGACCAGGTAGCTGTAGGTTTCTGTGTATCAGTACCGTCAGGAGAAGAATTGATATCTCACTATGTGTTTCGAGGTTTAGAACTTAGTCTTCAAGGGCATCAGATTTATGTTAATTTAATTGTATTGCCAATGCCCGAATTTGATATGATTTTGGGAATAGATTGGTTGACTAAATATGGGGTAGTAATTGATTTTAAGCTACGAACAGTAGTGGTTAACCCACCAGTAGGAGAATCATTTTGGTTTAAAGCCAAGCATGTTTGTAAGATTCCTCGAATAATATCATCTCTTAAGGCTCAACGTTGCTTGAGGAAAGGAGGAGTAGGCTTTCTGGTTAGTTTATCATCTTTAACCGTAACCAGTAGACCCTAGTTGTCAGATGTAGAAGTGGTAAGTGAGTTCCCCGAGGTATTTCCAGAAGATATCCAGGGACTACCACCTGACAGAGAGCTGGAATTTTCCATTGATCTAATTGCAGGAGCAGCTCCAGTTTCTAGACCGCCTTATCGATTAGCTCCATCAGAAATGAAAGAACTGAAGGAACAGATACAAGATCTGTTGGATAAAGGGTTTATCAGACCCATTACTTCCCCCTGGGGAGCCCCAGTTTTATTTGTTAAGAAAAAGGATGGAAGTATAGGCTACGTATAGATTACCAGAGCTGAACAAATTGACTATTAAGAATAAGTATCCACTGCCTAGGATAGAAGATTTGTTCGACCAGTTGAAAGGGTCCATAGTTTTCTCTAAAATCGACTTGAGGTCTGGATACCACCAACTGAAAATCAAGGCGTCAGATATTTATAAAACAGCCTTTAGGACTCGGTATGGTCACTATGAATTTCTAGTTATGCCATTTGTACTTACAAATGCTCCATCAACTTTTATGGATTTAATGAATAGGGTCTTTCAACCATTTTTTAACCAGTTCGTAGTGGTATTTATTGACGACATCTTAGTATACTCTAAGACCATATGCGAGCATGTTCAACATTTGAGAACAGTTCTCCAGATTTTGAAAGATAAGCAGCTGTTTGCAAAATTTAGCAAATGCGAATTCTGGTTGGAGAAAGTAGCGTTCTTAGGCCATATTATTTCTAAGGATGGAATAAAAGTCGACCCAGCTAAAGTAGAAGCTGTTCGCGATTGGCCAACACCAAAGACTGTTGCAGAGATAAGGAGTTTCTTGGGTTTAGCCGGATATTATAGGCGATTTATCCAAGGATTCTCTAAGATAGTTGTTCCTTTGACTACGTTAACAAGAAAACAGGTGAAGTATAATTGGACAGCTGAATGTCAAAACAGTTTCGACAAGCTGAAGCAAGCGCTGATAGAAGCACCTTTGTTAACAATGCCATCTGATCAGGGAAAATTTATAATTTACACAGACGCATCCAAAATGGGTTTAGGAGCTGTTTTGATGTAGGAGCATAAAGTAATTTCATACTCATCCAGACAGCTGAAGGATCACGAGATGAATTACCCAACATATGATTTGGAAATGGCAGCTGTTGTCTTTGCCCTCAAGATATGGAGACATTATCTCTATTGAGAGAAGTGTGAAATATTTACAGGTCACAAGAGTTTGAAATACTTCTTTACCCAGAAAGAATTGAACATGAGGCAGAGGCGATGGCTGGAGCTGGTTAAAGATTACGACTGTACGATAAGTTATCACCCAGGAAAAGCTAATGTGGTAGCTGATGCTTTAAGTAGGAAGTCTATTGGGTTAGCACAGCTGATTGTCCAGAAACCGTTGGCAGCTGATATTGAAAAGTTTGGACTTTAATTAATTTCCAGCAGTAATGATATGATTTTAGCATACCTCTCTATAAGATCAAATTTGATAAAACAAATTCGAGAGGGTCAGCTGAAAGATGAGCAATTACAGAAATGGGTTAAATAAGATAAAGAAAGAGGCAGCAGCCTCTATTTTTCAGAAGATGGAATAGTAAGGTATTTGGGGAGAATTTGGGTACCCCAAGAAAATGAATTGAGAGTTGATCTTTTGAGAGAGGCACATACAGCTTCATACTCACTACATCCCGGAAGTACTAAAATGTATAAGGACCTCCAACAGTTATATTGGTGGCCAGGAATGAAGAGGGATGTTGCCAGATTTGTAGCTGAATGTTTAACATGTCAGCTGGTGAAGGCTGAACACCAGCGACCAGCGGGACTGTTGAAAACACTGCCAATTCCAGGATGGAAATGGGATTCAATAGCGATGGATTTTGTAACTGGTTTACCCAGAACTGTTCAAGGATATAATTCCATTTGGGTTATAATAGATAGACGCACTAAGTCTGCTCATTTCTTACCAGTCAAGACGACATATGACGTGAGCAGATACGCAGATTTGTATGTCAAGGAAATAGTGAGGCTACATGGTGTTCCAGTTTCTATTGTTTCGGATAGGGATCCAAATTTCGCATCAGGTTGGGATGCGAATTTTCCACTGGTAGAGTTTGCCTACAATAACAGTTTCCAAGCTTCGATTCAAATGGCTCCATATGAAGCTTTGTATGGTAGGAAGTGTAGAACACCACTTCATTGGGATGAAGTTGGAGAAAGAGCTGGTTTAGGACCAGATATTGTGGAGCAAACAGCAGCAGTTGTTCGAAAGATAAAGGAACGAATGAAAACTGCTCAAAGTCGACAGAAAGGTTATGCAGACAATCGAAGAAGGGAACTGAATTTTGAGATAGGTGATCATGTATTCCTGAAGATAGCTCCAATGAAGGGAGTTATGCGTTTTGGGAAGAAAGGAAAATTGAGTCCAAAGTATATTGGACCGTATGAGATTCTAGAAAAGATAGGAACTCTAGCGTACGTTTTAGCACTGCCACCGCAGCTGTCGACAGTGCACAGTGTTTTCCATGTATCAGCTTTGAGGAAATATATTCCTAACCCTTCGCATGTGCTAAGTCATGAACCAATTTAATTAGCACCAGATTTAAGCTATGAAGAGAGACCAGAAAGAATTCTCCTCCGAGAAATTAGAAAACTAAGAAACCCTAGTATTCCTATGGTTAAGATACAATGGTCTAATCAGTCGGAGCGAGAAGCAACTTGAGAGACAAAAACTGATATGCTTTACCTTTACCCACATTTGTTTGGTACGTAAAATTTCGAGGACGAAATTTCAATAAGGAGGGTAGAGTTGTAACGCCCCAAAATCCATAGGACCACATTTATGCATTTTAATAATTTCATGGGCCAAAATGGCAATTTTAAATGTTATGCATTTGTTTATTTCATTGATTTCAGAAAAATAGATGCGACGCGGGCTGGTTTCAGTGGATGACTCCAAGGGCGATACTTGAGAAGGTTTTAATCTGATTGAAAATATCTTAAAGGAGGACAAATGATTTCTTTTAAAAAGGGTTTGGTGTTTTACAAATTAAAATGTTGAGAAGGAGGTTTTACCAAAAATTTTAGGTGTGTCATGCTTGAAATAACATAGCATCTTGCCACTAATCCATTCATATTTAAACCTGTATTGAAAGCAAAGTACATTCTCATTTGCAAAGAAAATCTTTAGTCTTCTTCAAAATATTTCTAAAGAAGCTCGTGTGGTTGCGCAAGGAGGATATTTCTGTAGGAATCAACTGAGGTTGCAGAGCGTTGATTAAGGCAAGTAAAAGCTGATCCTTTGCTACACCATTTAAAGTATATATATTGATTTTATTCATTTTATGGATCTGCTTGTTAGAGTAGCTGCCCAACTAGCCAACTTGTGGCGTGTGGGTTTATAGACTCTTGTATATGACAATCTTTATATATGATATTTGCATTTATTTATGGAGTTCTTTGCTTTTCATTGTGTTGTATGATGATTAACAATTGCGTTGAGTAAAGACCTAGAATGCACTATAGTGTATGTTAGATGTGATAGTGGGTATGACGGCTATCATGAAACACATCTAATAGTCACTGTGTACTTCTGAACCTTGTATATGACAATCTTTATATATGATATTTGCATTTATTTATGGAGTTCTTTGCTTTCATTGTGTTGTATGATGATTAACAATTGCGTTGAGTAAAGACCTAGAATGCACTATAGTGTATGTTAGATGTGATAGTGGGTATGACGGCTATCATGAAACACATCTAATAGTCACTGTGTATTCTGAACAGTTCCTAGTCGATTGGGCCGTCAAAACGAGGATAAGGCCGCCCGAGCTCGAGACTAGCATCTGCGTGCGAAGTACCATGTTTCATTGGTAGGGAACATTGTGATGTTCTGAGCATGCAGATGGATAGTGACCTGGTGATCTATCGAACTACCCTCGTTCGGACTTTCCAAGTGGTTATCATTTGTCGAGTGGATAAGTCCGAGGTCTTGGTTGTACTGATTAGTCCTCACGACTCGAAACGTCATTGAGACTCTACGTGATAGGTGCCTCACTTTGACCCGTTTGCCGACTCACTTGGGGTCGTTAGGCGTCGGGATTGGGTGAGGCCCCGATGCATGTAGGAGTCGATGCATCGTTGTCGAGGATTCACCGCTCGCAGACATGCGTGGATATCCTATGTTATCTGAGGAGACGATAGTGTATAAATCTCTGGCCAGAGTACTAGAAGTGTTTTTGATAAATGGGTTTACCTAGTCACACTCGCGATGTCACTATTCGATCTCCAAGATGTGTGCATAGCTATCGGATCTATAACGACTCTCGATTTACCAATGGTCGTTGATCTGATCGGGATATATGGATTGAAAGGACCGTACTGTACGCTAACCACGACCAACTGTGTGAGGCTCTCTGCTCACAATTAATCATATAATCTCAATCAGTGGGTTATTAATTTAAACTAAACAAGTTTATTAAATCTAATCTAGTTCATATATAAGATAATTAAATTTTTTTTTTCAACCAGTCAGAAGCTTAAAGGGTTCAGCTTGTATCGTAAATATTATTCATTTATAATAATACTTCATGTCCACGTGGTTACAAGATAAGTTTACTAGTACACGCTTGATTCTTATATAC
>KV012576.1:355187-384056 GCA_001598015.1 Dorcoceras hygrometricum | reverse complement strand
GTCTCGGTGTCAGTGTTGCGATCAGATGGAGACGTTAGTTCATCTCTTCCTGTCCGGACCGGTGGCTCGCTCTGTCTGGCATTTCTTTGGTGCTATCTTTCGGATACAGATCCCTATCACCTCCGACCTTCACCTGTTCCTCGGTGCTTGGAAGCGTAGGTCTACTTGGTCCCCTCAGGGACACATTCGTGAGTTCCTTCCTTGCATCATTCTTTGGTTCATCTGGACTGCTCGGAACGAGGCCAAGCATCGTCTTAGTCGTCTCTCCAGCGAGACGATCAAGCGTCAGATCATTTCCTACCTTCATATGGCTCATTCCGTGTCTATCATCAAACCTCGTCATTGGGCTGGTGCCTCTTGTGTTGCGGGGCGTCTGGGGTTTTCTGTTCGCCCTTCCCGTATGCTAAAGACGACTATCGTCCGATGGCTTTGCCCCCCCCCATGGTTGTTTTAAGCTTAATGTTGATGGGAGCTCCAGGGGAAACCCGGGAGACTCCTCTGTAGGGGGTGTGGCTCGTGATTCTTCTGGTCATATCCGCCTTTATTTCAGTGAGTTCATCGGCACCGGTTCTAATGTTTGGGCGGAGCTTTGGGCGATTTGGAGAGGCATCCTTTCCTGTTCTGACCTTAGTCTTTTCCCTCTCTGGATTGAGACCGACTCCCAGATATCCATTCAGATCTTGCGTTCTAGGCGATGTCGGTGGGATGTGGACCACATTGTTACTCGAATCCGTTCTCTTGTGAGGGGTCGTCCCGTGCATTTCTCTCACATCTACCGGGAAGGTAACTCTGTTGCGGACGCTCTGGCTCAGTATGCTCAGGACCACAGGACTTTCATGCTGGATTTCAGTGATGATCTGCCTTCGAGACATATGACCGCTCTGGCTCGTTCCGACTCTTCCGGGCTTCCTTACCTCAGGACGCGTTTTACTTGACCTATCTGTTGCAATGTCCATGGAGCCTTTAATGTTTGTGGGGTGCGGGCTGAACCCAGACAGCCTCACCGGTTTGGTTGTGGTCTTCCTCTATGATGTTTCTCTGGCGCCAGTGCTGCTCTTTGTTTTGTTTAGTCATTTCTTGTTTGCTTCTTCATTTGATCTTCAGTCTTTACCGGTATTTGTCCTTTACGTTATTCCCCAGTTTTGTATTTACTTGGGGAGGCCTTGGCCTAGTCCCCCTCCCCCGGGTTGTATTGCTCTCATTTGTTTTCAGTAGTCTTATATACAGGTAGGGGTCTGCCTAACCCCCGCCCTCACAAGGCGGTGTTCTTTTTTTAAAAAAAAAAAAACTGGCAAACTCCTTCTTTAAACATAGAAATAAACAATTTAGGAGAAATTTGTTCATCGAAAGTGATCCCTCTATTTTTTATGATCAAACTATAAAAATCGTAGTTCTAGTCTGACATGGCTCTACGGAACTTTTTATCGTAGCTCACCTATATCATCTTCTAGTGATATGGCCCCACCGAACTTTTCACCGATGCCCCTTTTCCTCATCCTCTGTTTAGTCACAGTCAACTCGCATCCCTAAAAATATTTCATTATTTCCTCTCTTTCCTTTAAATATAAAAAATTACGTCTCACGTCCTTTTTGTCATTTAAAATTCTATCTTTTCATTTAAAATACTTGTTATCAGTTAACATATAGTAAATATGTAAAATTCCTATCTTTTCATTTAAAACATTTAAATAAATCCTTTAACACATTTAATTCATATATTTGGGTTAAGTGATCGGATTTCGGACACTATAAATATACAAGCTAATGGGTCAAATACTACCTCAATGTCCTAAATGAACGAGCTTTATCGAATCGAACTCTAAATAACTCACGACCTTGTTACATAAGATGAACTATATTCTAAAATATTTTATAATCACCAAAAGCAGATTGTCTTCCTCCAACGTCCAGTGGCGAAACTTGGCTCGTGTAGGAGGAGGGCTGTAAAATAAAATTTAAACTGGGCTGAAGCCCAACTCTATTAACTATGCAGGTTTCCACTATGGGCCGTCCCTACCAACGTCAGAGCTAGGCAAATTGTTTCCCATCGACACTGATAACCTAGCTAAGAGATCTTTCCCGACGAAGGGGGCCTAAATGGTTAGAAGGGAAGTCAGAGTTTTTTCCCGACGAACTGACTCCGACACTCATTTCAGATGTTAAGAAAAACTATATAGTGTACACAAAATATTAATATTCTCCCAAAAAATATCGGTTTACTATTAACAAACCCGGTATTTATAGGTGAGAAGTACTATTAACAAACCCGGTATTTATAGGTGAGAGGGCAACAAACCTTTAACATATTGTTGGCAACATCGGCGACAACCTCGTCTACGTAGGACGAAACCACATCAATGTGGTCAGGGACAATCTACTATAACTAGCATATCCAAATTAAGGTTACTCTCTTGCTTATTAAGAGCTCAACTGTCCAGATAAACATATCCACAAGTCTAGCTGCTAGGGGGTGATCACCTCCGTGGGCAAACCCCACCATGGTATAAAGGTAGGACACCTAAGTGTCACGTCGGTTAACGTGTTCAAAACTTTGAACGCGTTAATCAATTTTTTTTATTTTTTTATATTTGCACACTGGCGCACGCAATGTACGCGACAGCATTTTGTACTGTGCGTGCATAGCACGCACAATGAAACGCGTGTGGTGGGCAAGCAAAGTCTGGCCCACACTATTAATATATTGAAAAGAATTAAAAAATTGCATCCTAGAGTCGTTGCATTATTTATTTCAAAAAAAATATTTAAAAAAAATTAAAAACATGCACAAAGTAGCCGTTTCTTTTTTTTAAAAAAAATTTTTTTAAAAACAATTTTTGTGAGTAAATCGCAACAGCTAGTGAGAAAATTAAAAATTGATATAATTAAAAAAATTAAAAACAATTCTAATATAAATAAAATTGATATATTTGAAATAAATAAATTAAATCCCAACGGCTAGTTAACGGCTATGTGAGTGAAAACATAAAAAAAAAAGTTCTATATATACAATTCACATCAACTTATTTTTTCATCAGAATACATTATTCAACCTACGGCTAGTTAACGGCTATGTGAGTGAAAACATAAAAAAAAAAGTTCTATATATACAATTCACATCAACTTATTTTTTCATCAGAATACATTATTCAACCTCATAAATCATTACTACAACCCCCTTCTCATCTCAATTCCAATATCTTAAATTTTCGTTTGTAATCCTATTTCCCGAATGGATGAAAAAATAGGAGATTCTTTAGAAATTTCATTAATTCTACAAAAATGTTGGAAGAAAATGTAACCTCTCAAAATTTCACAAATTCCTTCAAATCCTCAATATCTTGAATTTACCATATCTACCTCAAGTTCAACCTTACCCGTTTGTTCCAATTTATCCACGAGCTCCATATCCAATGCTCCCCCCAATTATTGGAAATACGAATAACACTTATCTCATACCGTCTACTTATTATGGATATCATAATCCACAACCAAATGATTCTCCCATGGAGAAGGAGCCAGAAACTCCAACCTCTTTTTCCCGAAACCCAACTTTACGAGCGTGAAACCCCGATTGATCTTGAACATATGGATAAGGTGTAGGTGGTCAAGGAAAGAAAAAACGGTCAAATTGGAGTAAAGTTGAGGATGAGGTCTTAGCGAGATCATTTGTCACTATTAGCGATGATCCCATAATCGGCAACGAGCAGAAGGCAGATGCTTTTTGGGGACGGGTGGCAAGCTACTACAATGAGAATCGTCCCAGGGGTTCTTCAAAAACAAATGTAAGTGTCATACGATCACACTGGCATAATTCTATTCAGAAGAAGGTTTACCATTTCAATGAAGACTACAATAGTATTTACAGTGTGTATGAAGTGGTTCCAGTGATGAAGATATTTTGCGACTTGCATATGAAAAATATCGCGCTGCAAATAATGGCACTGCATTTAATCTAGAGCATGTGTGGAGAATTGTAAAAGATCGTCCATCGTTTACTCCACAGTCTTGTGATCACGTGGTTCGCACGAAGAAGACGAGGACCTCAGAGTCCAGGGCAAGCAACCTCTTCGAACTAGGATGAAAGTATTGATCTAGATGCTGATGATGAAGACACGCGTCCAATCAGTCAGAAGGCGACAAAAAGAAATGGAAAAACAAAGTTAAATCGGACATTCAAGGCATGACAGAGAACTTCAACACCATGCGTTAACTGTTTAATGAGTACAAACTCGTAAAGAAGGCAGAATATGATCTGAAACAGAAACAACTCGAAGTTGAAGAGATTTAAGCAAAAGCTGCTTTAGCTAGATCCGAAGCTAAAAATCGTGCAATCATGTTGATGGAGTATGAAATACTTAACAAGGATACTTCACAAATGTCAGCGCAGCAGCTAATCATTCATGAACGCCAATGTTAGGACATTAGAGAGAGATGAAATCTCTGAAATATTTCTGCTTGCCCATTTTTTTATTATTACTGTGTTTCAAAATTTATAATTTGAAGTTACTTTTAATTATTTTAATTGTACTATCATTTTATAATTTCAATTTAGCTATTGTACTTGTCGTTATAAACTAGCCTTTGTACAAACCGTTGAAATATCTCGATCTATATATATGAGCACGATGTAAAGCATCCTACTCATATAAACTTCAAATAGTTTCTGTCAAAATGTCTTAATATTCTATCAACTCCAGCTCTACCTCGTGTAGTGAAGAGGGAAACCAAGTTCAACATGACGAACAATCTTGTAATCCAGAAGAACAACTAATGTTATTGATGTTTCAGCAAAGCCAACAAATTTTTGAATCATATCAAAATAATTACGAGATGAGGCGAAGAAGAAGGTTTATCGAAAGAAACCGTGAAGCCGGGCATACTAGGCTCTTTGATGATTATTTTCCACTAACCCGGTATATCCAGATCCAATATTCCGAAGAAGGTTTCGAATGCGCAGAGATTTATTCCTTCGTATAGTTAATGCACTTCAAAATCATTCATTATAGGGATGATGCATAAATGAGAAAGGGCTTGTCACCACTACAAAAATGCACGGCTGTGATTCATCAACTAGCTTATGGAGTCCCTGCTGATAATCTTGACGAGTACCTACGTATGGGTGAATCAACTTCAATAAAGTGTCTTTTCAATTTCTGCCAATATGTGGTTGAATCATTTGGTGATCGATACTTGAGAAGGTCGGATGCTAACCAACGTCTTCTTCAAATGCATGAAGAGAGGCACGGATTCCCTGGCATGTTGGGGAGTTTGATTGTATGCATTGAGAATGAAAAAACTGTCCAGTTTCTTGGAAAGAACAGTTTACAAGAGGCCATGGGTCACCAACAATCGTGCTTGAAGCGATCGCGTCTCAAGACTTGTGGATATGACATGCGCTCTTCGGGGTCCTCGGTTCACATAACGATTAACGTGTTATACGAATATCCCTTGTTCAATACCGTATTGCAGGGAACTGCACAAGATATTAATTTCACGGTGAACGATACTTTGTATACAAAAGGTTATTATCTAACCGATGGAATATATCCTGAATGGGCTACTTTCGTGAAAGCTTTTCCTTGTCCGGAAGATCCAAAAAGGAGATTATTTAAAGAAAGACAAGAGTCTACAAGAAAAGATGTCGAACGGGCATTTGGAGTCCTACAAGCTCGTTGGACAATTATTAAATGGTCCGGCTAGTTATGGATACAGGAAAAAATTAAGGCATATTATGTTAGCATGCATTATTTTACACAATATGATTATTGAAGATGAGGGAGGTGATGTGACGAATTGGAACAGAGATGAAGGTGACGAACAAGTACAACCGATTAATGGATCAACCCGAGGATTTCGTGATTATTTACGAAGAAATTCCGAATTACGTGACAGCCAACTGCATCATCAACTTCATGCGACTTAGTTGAGTATATTTGGGCACAACATAGCAACAATATTTAATTTACTATTTTACGTGAATTATTTTATTTTTGTTGTATGTGACCTTTTTTCGATCTTATATTTGTTTATTTCAATTAATTATAAAAAATTATGTTTTAAATAAATGATATTCTACAAATAATTAAAATACTAGTAATATAAATTAAACTTAATATAATCATATATACATTGTGAATAAAGTAAAAATATATTTATTTAATGTGAAATTAATGATAATGATTGAGTGGACAGTGGGACCCGTAAATAATAAATATTAATGTTAAAATAAATGTAGGAGAAATAGAGTGTTAATATAATATATATATGATCTGTGAATCCCATAAATTGTTGTGAGTTGATGGGTGTAATAACAACAGTGTTATCTGTTCTCATGAGATAATACAAAGGGTTGGGTGCAATTTGCCCAATATTAGGAAAGTACTACTGTTTCCAAATAGTTTACTTTATCGGAGGACCTAAAAATAAATACGTTGTATTGACTATACGGGTCAATCATTATTTATTTTAATATTTGGGACTGGAACTTTCTAAATAATCTTGGAGAAATAATATCTCACACTATGTTTTTTACAAGCTATCTCACGCTATTGAAAGAATCAAACACCAACTTATTCTAATAAATTGCTATTTGAAAATTTTCAACTATTTTTTTGCTATTTTTCTTCAATTAAAAGAACATTGCTAGCACTTTAATATCTCATCTTAGCCTCTTAGGTTTGTGGGTGAATCGAGAAATAGATATTCTAAGAGCTTCTCCATATACCACGTATACTAATGAATCTCAATATCCAAAATATAAATTAAAAATTTTATTTATTTAGTATTTAGAAGTAAAATCAAAATCACTAATCTCTCTTAAACTTACTAATAGTTTTTCTCATTTATTTAATCGTATATTTAGTGAAACGCTTTCTACGACCAGTCATATAAGCTAAAAATATATTATTTTTCTATATTTAAGAAAAGAGGGGTTCTACTATGTGACCAGTGTGGTGGTCATGCACTTCAGAGTCAGGGTCGTGTTTACTTATGATATGAAATTATTATACTTTTTTTTGCAGTGAAAATTGATGAGTGGAGTGAAATTAATAAAGCTCAATTCTCTTTGGTTCAGCATTTTCTCGTGGGAGTTAGTTGAGATTTGATTTGACCCATCATGTTTTCTTTAATTAACTATTTTTTTGAATCAACTGTGTCCCTATTCCTGAACCTCTATATTCTAAACACGTTCAGTAATATCAATATTTTGGAAAAAAAAAATTAATTGCCCACCATCCACACAAAATATACCCTACTTGTAAACTTTGAGAAACATTAATTTATATTTTATTAGCTATAGCTTTAAATTAAAAGCGCCAAAGTTTGGAGTATCTTAGCCGGATTTTGGCCCGTCGATCTACTCGCATCTCCTACTTTCTACCATAGTTTCTGAGTCAAAGAGTAAATAAATGGTTGTTATTCAATAGTGGCACGTGTTGCTCACAAATGATGTGGTTTGTATTAGTTAATTACAATTAATCGAGGTAAAATTGATTAACAATGTCCTTAATCACCCATATCACATGAAAGAACATTGTAACTTTGTAATCAATTGGAACGAGAACACAAAAAAACAGTTGTTAACTTACTTAATACTTTTACCATTACAATGATAATACGAGTGCAATTTAAATTACTATTCACATTAATGTTTGGTGTATATTCATCCTCACCTTTTGTACCGTACATTATTACTATCATTTTACATTATTATTTACTAGCAAATGTCTATTATTAATATTCATATTAATATGCCCACTCATGAAACATTATATATATATATATATATATAGCATCATATATATATATATATTTGGCAACATTTTTTTTGAAAAAAAATTAATGGCGAGAATTTAAATCCGTGTTTCATTTGTTTTATGTCATTTCTGAACTTCTATTACAATAGAGAAAGAAAGCCCAATACGGTCCTAAAACCCACCAGCACAGCTTGTTCTGAAGTCCGAGGCTACAAGGTTTATAAGGCCCACATATGAATCATTTTTTTCAAATCTCTAGGGTAAATTAAAGTACAATATCTGTTTCAAAATTTGAATTATAATTCAGTCTCTGTACGATATATTTTAAGAATTGATACCCGGCAACATATAACATGTAGTAGTAACTCCCTATAAAAGTCTTTCTACGTATTTTTATCCCTCTTTACATATATATTTTCATGTGGTCAGTATAGTTAATATTTAATTGTACTTACAAAGTACATAATTTGATTTCAAGATACCTTATTCAATCATTTGAGTATTCAAACTCTGTAAGAGATAATATATATCGATCATATGGTCAAGATAATTATCATGTAATACGATTAAATACTTATTTTCACCTATAAATTAACTAACTTGAGATTCAAGATACTTTATTTATCGATTTGAGTACTCCACGTTGTAATCATGAAATACTAGATATTCAAATTTGATAGGAACGAAAGTAGAGTTTAAAAAGGGTTAAAACTCTAGTAAAGATTTTGAAAAACCTCGTTTTCGCTGTATATTCTACACCATATTTAATTTTTAATTTTTAATTTTAATTGGTCGCATGGATACCCATTATATTAAAAACAAATATATAATATCTTGAAGTGATCATCATAAGAAAAGTCATGTTTGATACATTGTAATAACTTGATTATATGATTTAAATGTACATAAAAAAATAAATAGTACGATATTAAGGCATGTTTGTAATAGTTTATAGGAAGCACGTCCACCATAGAAGTGCTTGAAGTGTTCGAATACCTTCGTATATTTACAAGGTAGAAGTGCTTTACGGTGTCTGTAAATATTGCTTCAACTTCTGCTTAAGCTTCAATTTCTGCTTAGGCTTCAATTTCTATGATCTATATTTAAAATCTAGAAACAAGATTGAGTTGTTTTTTTCTCGTTTTACCTTTTTATATAAATTATACAAGTTAAAGTATAAGTAGATATTCATAAATACTTCAAAATACTTTAATTTTGTTACTTTTACTTCCTATAAACTCTTGCAAAGTCTTCTTAAATACCATATTATTATTTTATAATACTACGAAATATTATGAATGAATGCTAGTTATTATAATATGAAATTAAGTATCCTATAATTTTAGTAATACCAATTATTATTATAAGAATACTACTTGTATGTATAATAGATGATTACTAATAATATTGTGAATATATGCTAATATATAAGTTCGTAGGATCAGATGATATTAATATATGTTGCTATGCACCTCTTGCAGTGCGTGTATCTGTTAAGCTCACTTCCTTCGATTTATAGTTTCAAAGTTGATGGAGAATTTAAGTTTTGCTGAAGACAAAAGACTACCAGCTTAGAGATTAATCAATCAGATCAGGTTCGAGGTTACTGCGTTGATTATTCATATCGAATCAGAGCTAAGCTGGTTAAGGAGAAACCAACTCAAAGATTTTAGATCGGAACTAAGCTGGTTAAGGACAAACTAGCTAAGAGATTTTAGCTCGGAACTAAGTTGGTCAAGGACAAACCAGCTCAGGGATTTCTGATAGGAGATTAGTAGTGACAAATCAGCTTAAGAGCAGTCCAGATAAGAATAAGAATAGAATCAGATCAGATCAGATTAGGAGTGCAGAGAGAATCTGAACAGAACAGGTAAAACGGGATTTGTATTAGATCAGCTGAGATACCAGCTCGGATATATAAACGTAGAGCGAGAAGTGTGATATCAGATCAGCTGAGAGACCAGCTCGGATAAACCTGCTCGATGAAGAATCGGTTCAGAACAATAGTCCTACATACCTCGATCTGATCAGAGAAGCAAATGAACAAAGACTCAAATCTGGAACAGTACAGAACAAAGTGATGAACAGATCAGCTTAGAGCAGATTAGAGCAGTTCAGTACAGCGATCAGATCGGATCCAAGCTGAATAAAAACAACTCAGCTAAGGGATTTCAGATTAGAACTAAGCTGAAATCAGCTCGGGATACACATGATCAGATTTTGAGGTATCATATACAAAAATTAACTTGATTTGATGTGTTGACTTCTCAAGATCTCTTTGCAGTCGTTGGAACTACTTTTAGAAAATTCCAGATATACCAAATATCTGTTTTCAACTGAGAACGACGAAATGTTTGCTAAAAGAGGAAAGCCTTTAATGAAGACGTACGTGAACAGTACAAGCATTGAAAACTCCGTAGAAAAATCCTTTGGATCTATAAGATGTGTCTACTGGTAACATTTATTACCGTTGGATCCAAAGAGTATAAATTGGAGAAGTCAATCAGTTCAGAAACATAGAAAAGCGTGAAACAGAAAATTCTACGAACTTCAACAACTCAAACTAAAACAAGCTCAGAAATCTATCTGCTTTTCAATTCTGTATAAGTGTTCAGCTTGTTGCTGAAACTTAATTTGGCTTTGTATTAAAATTCTTATACTTGAGAGAGCCTGAAAAAAAACCGTAAACACAGCCTGCGTACTGGTGTATTGCGAGACTAGGAGTTCAGTGTGGTGCGGCCAGCTGAGTGGTTTAGGATACCTTGTATATTGAAAAAGTATTCTAGTGGAATCCTTCCATCTTGGAATAAGGGGAGACGTAGAAGTATTGCTTCGAACTTCCATAAACAAATCTCTCTCACTATCATTTTCTTTACACACATTCATTTTAGTTCACCGTTTGATTGAAATTTTTCCGCATAAAACAATTTTTATTGTTCAAGAAAATGGAGTGACTAAGTACGAGCAGTTTGCTGGTAACTTAGCTGAATTGCAAAAAATTTTTAGAACACAGTTTTTGAAAGGAGTTTATTCAACGCCCCTCCAAATCCAAACTTTGTGTTTTTGATCCTAACAAGTGATATCAGAGCAGGGATCTCATGTTAGAGTAGATGCCCAACTAGCCAACTTGTGGCGTGTGGGTTTTCATTGACTCTTGTACAAACGATCTTTATATATGATATTCGCATTCTTTTATATGGCATTCTTTACTTTCATTATGTGTAATGATTTACAATTGTGTTGAGTAAAGACCTAGAATACACTAAAGCGTATGTTAGATGTGATAGTGGGTATGACGGCTATCATGAAACACATCTAATAGTCGCTGTGTATTCTGAACATGTTCCTAGTCGATTGGGCCGTCAAAATGAGGATAAGGCCGGAACTGAGGTGGGGCATGAGTAGTGGGAGCTGGCTAACTAAACGAAATGCAACGATGAAGAAGAACCGTTAGAAATCAGCAGTTAGCATATCATTGATATAGTTAGCGTTAAGATGGTACCTGGTTTTACTGCTGCTGGTCAGCTTTTGTATTAGCAAACTTCACATGTAAAACTTATTTGTACTGGCTTGTTCTGTTATAAATAAATAGCTTTTGAGAGACAAACGTAGTCTTGTATTGTTACCCAGGACCAGCTGATGGGACCAACTATAAAAAAAAACATGAGTTTTCCAGCGTTCATTACGTAAAGTCGAAGATTAAATTAGATGCTAACTAAACACCCATAAGATGAGATTAGAAGATTAATTGTGAGTAGAGAGCCTCACAACAGGTGGTATCAGAGCTCTACTAACTTAGTAAGATTATTGAACTAGATGAGTGGGGTAGATCGAGTCCTTCCTGACTGATTAGATTACAGAAATAAAAGAATTGCATGCTTGTGTGGTATATGTCTTACTGCTTTTGAATTTATAACACATGATTATTGTGAATAAATGGTAAGAATATACCGAAGAGTTATGAGAATTACATGCTTTGGAAGTGATTAATAGCATGTATTGAGTGAAGTAGGAATCAGAACTCGATCTCTTGAGCAGCAGTACATTCATGTATGCTAATCATAGGAGGGACTGAGACTGGCTTATTCTTGATTAATGAGAAATGATAAACACGTCTGTTTGATTCCTAGATATGCCTCCTAGAAGAACAACTAACCGGCAGACAGAGCAGGGTAGTACGTCTACTGAGGCGTTGAATGCAGCTGCTACTCCGATGGAAACTTTGTTAAAACGATTCCAGTCGTTTAAACCACCGACTTTGACAGGAACAGAAAGTGCTATTGACTGTGAGAATTGGCTAGATGATATTGAACAGTTATTTGAGGCACTTGATTACACCGATGATCGTCGGGTGAAATTGATTATACACCAGTTACATGGTATTGGGAAAAGTTGGTGGGTGGCAACAAAGAGAGCGCTTGAAAATCAGGGTACTGTGATTACTTGGGCAGTATTTCGAACAGCTTTCCATCAACGGTTCTTTCCAGTTTCTTATAGAAAGGATAAAGGAGCGGAATTTGCAAACTTGCGACAAGGGCAGTTGAATATAGAGGAATACGTTGCCAAGTTCACAAGTTTACTGAAATTTGCTCCACATGTTGCCATAAGTGATGAAGCACAAGCGGATCAACTCATTAATGGGTTGAATCCAGATGTATTTACCTTGGTAAATACTGGTCGACCAAATACTTTTGCCGATGCGTTGAATCAAGCAAAAGGAGCAGAATCTGGATTTCTAAGGCAGCGAAGAGCACAATTTGTGCCAGCAGCAGCCAAAGCAGCACAAGAGAACCCACAGATTCCACCACCCCCTCGATTTGATGCTGGAAGCAGTAGTGGGAAAAAGAAGTACTTTAAGGGGAAAGGAAAACAATTTAAACGGTCAGGTACCAGTAGCTCCTCCGGTTCAAATGAATTCAAACAACTGGGAGCTGGACAGAACTCTGGAAATTACTGTACCAAGTGTGGAGGCAGACATGCTACAGAACAATGTAGAAGAGTGTTTGGCCTTTGCCGTATTTGCAATCAACCAGGACATTTCGCGAGAAAATGTCCTCAACGTGATTCTGGGAATACACAGAATCCGGGAACAGCAAGAACAATGCCAGTACCAGAAAGGCAAGCCTCCTCTGTGCATTCATTTCAACCCCAGAATCAGCAGCAGGGTCGACAAGGAGGAAGCCAAACAGTAAGTCAACCTCCTAAACAGCAAGCAAGAGTGTTTGCTTTGACTGAAGAACAAGCACAAGCAGCTCCTGATGATGTTATTGCAGATAACTGCTATTTGTGCAATTTTCCTGCTTATGTGTTAATTGATACGGGTGCTTCATATACATTTATTTCGGAACACTTTATTGCATCACATGAGTTACCTGCTGAACCCTTAGCTGAGATGGTGTCAGTTTCTTCACCTCTGGGAAAGGGAATGTTATCGACCAAAACTGTCAGAAATTGTGTGGTACAGTTTGAGGGTCATAAAATGGAAATTGATTGTGTTGTGCTTGGGTTATCTGATTTTGATTGTATCATTGGCATAGATATGTTAACCAAGTACATGGCAACAGTAGATTGTTTTCAGAAGGTGGTTCGATTCAAACCAGAGAAAGCTGATGAATGGAAATTCTATGGTAAGGGATCACGAGCCAGAATTCCTTTGGTATCTGCTATTACCATGAATAATCTATTGCAGAAAGGAGCGGAGGGATTCCTGATTTATGCAATAGATACGAAGAAACAGAGCCCGAGTCTGGTTGATATACCAGTAGTCTGCGAGTTTGCTGATGTTTTTCCTGATGAAATCCCAGGATTACCTCCATATCGAGAGGTATACTTCAGCATTGAATTTATGCCAGGTACACAACCAATATCAAAATCACCGTACCGAATGGCACCAATTGAGTTAAAGGAATTGAAAGAATTTTTCCTGATGAAATCCCAGGATTACCTCCATATCGAGAGGTATACTTCAGCATTGAATTTATGCCAGGTACACAACCAATATCAAAATCACCGTACCGAATGGCACCAATTGAGTTAAAGGAATTGAAAGAACAGCTGGAGGATCTTCTTACCAAGGGATACATTAGACCAAGTGTTTCTCCTTGGGGTGCTCCAGTATTATTTGTGAGAAAGAAAGATGGATCAATGAGGTTATGTATTGACTACCGGCAACTGAACAAGGCAACGGTAAAGAATAAATATCCTTTGCCACGGTTAGATGATTTATTTGATCAGTTTCAGGGATCGACAGTGTATTCAAAGATCGATTTGAGATCCGGATATCATCAATTGAGAGTAAGAGATGAAGACATATTGAAGACTGCCTTTCGAACAAGATACGCTCACTATGAGTTCGTGGTTATGCCTTTTGGACTGACTAACTCACCAGCAGTGTTCATGAGTCTAATGAACCGAGTCTTCCAACGATACCTTGATGATTTTGTGATCGTATTTATTGATGATATTCTAATCTATTCGAGGAATTTGGGTGATCATGCGAGTCATCTTCGAACAGTTTTGCAAACTCTGAGAGACGAGAAATTGTATGCTAAACTGTCGAAATGTGAATTCTGGTTACAAAAAGTAGTCTTTCTTGGGCATATTATCTCTGGAGATGGCATTTCAGTTGATCCCAGTAAGACAGAGGCAGTAATCAATTGGCCTAGACCGAACTCTGTGCCAGAAATCCGAAGTTTTATGGGTCTTGCAGGGTATTATCGTCGATTTATCCAGGATTTTTCGAGGATTGCAAAGCCTATAACTCAGTTGACACAGAAAAATGCACCATTTGTTTGGTCAGAGGATTGTGAAAACAGTTTTCTTGAATCTAAGAAGAGATTAACTACCGCACCAATGTTAACAATTCCTCTGGGTACTGGTGGATTTGTCGTGTATTGTGATGCATCTCACCAAGGATTGGGGTGTGTATTGATGCAGCGAGGTCATGTGATTGCATACGCCTAAAGACAGTTAAAACCGCATGAAATTCGATATCCAATTCATGATCTTGAATTGGCAGCCATTGTATTTGCATTGAAAATCTGGCGACATTATCCGTATGGTGAGAAATTCGAAATCTTCTCTGATCATAAGAGTTTGAAGTATTTATTTCGCAGTCCGAATTAAATATGAGACAACGAAGATGGCTAGATTTATTGAAAGATTTTGATTGTGAGATCAAGTATTATCCAGGGAAATCGAATGCAGCAGCTGATGCTCTGAGTAGGAAGATTTGTGCTTTGTCTTTGACTACGATCGGGGTATCTAATTTAATAGAAAATTGCTGCATTTCTGGGTATGTATTTGAAATAGAAAGAAAGCCAATGAGAATTTGTGCTATCAGCGCTGAACCTGAATTATTAGTTCGAATTAAAGAGGCACAGAAAAGAGAAGGAATATACAAAAATCAGTTGAGATGGTAAAATCAGGACATTCATCGGAATATCACATAGATGCTGCTGATAACTTGTATGTGAATAACAGATTTGTTGTCCCTGATATTCCCGATTTAAGACAGCAGATTTTGAGTGAAGCCCATCGAAGTAAATTCAGCATTCATCCTGGTGGCAGGAAAATGTATAATGATTTAAAGAAACACTACTGGTGGAAACAAATGAAGTCTGATGTGGCTGAATTTGTTTCAAAGTGTTTGAATTGCCAGCAAGTGAAAGCGGAAAGAAAGAAACCCGCTGGTTTACTACAGAGTCTGTCAGTTCCTGAATGGAAATGAGATCATATTTCCATGGACTTTGTAACGAAATTGCCAAAATCATCCCGAGGTTGTGATGCAATTTGGGTGATTATCGATAGGTTGACAAAATCCGCGTGTTTTATTCCCTATCGAATGACCTATCGACATGATCAAATGGCA
Organism: Dorcoceras hygrometricum; assembly: GCA_001598015.1. Classification (NCBI taxonomy): domain Eukaryota; kingdom Viridiplantae; phylum Streptophyta; class Magnoliopsida; order Lamiales; family Gesneriaceae; genus Dorcoceras; species Dorcoceras hygrometricum. The sequence goes on along the minus strand of KV012576.1, from coordinate 368,429 downwards.
GACCTTTATGTTCGAGAAGTGGTAAGACTTCATGGAATACCAAAATCAATTGTCTCTGATAGAGATCCCCGCTTTACTTCACACTTCTGGAGTAGTTTACAACAAGCGCTGGGTACAAAACTACATCTAAGCACTGCGTACCATCCTCAAACTGATGGGAAATCTGAAAGAACGATTCAGACACTTGAGGATATGCTTAGAGCAGTAGTATTGGATTTTAGTATTTCGTGGCAAGATTCATTACCACTGGTGGAATTTTCATACAACAACAGCTACCGAACCAGTATAGGAATGGCTCCATTTGAAGCGTTGTATGGAAGGAAGTGTCGTTCACCATTGTATTGGGATGATATATCAGAGGTACCTGAGTTGGGACCAGATTTAATTAGAGAAATGACTGAAAAAGTGAAGTTGATTCAGCAGAGAATGAGAATGGCACAACATAGACAAACGAAATATGCCAATATCAGACGTAGACCTTTGCATTTTGAAACAGGGGACAGAGTATTTTTGAAAATTTCTCCGTTTAGAGGCACGATAAGATTTGGCAAACGAGGTAAATTGTCTCCACGATTCATTGGTCCTTATGAAATTCTGGAGAAGATAGGTGATCTTGCTTATCGACTTGCATTACCTCCATCGCTTTCGGGTATACATGATGTTTTTCATGTATCTATGCTGAGAAAGTATATCCCTGATGCTTCTCATATTATTCCTGCTGAAGAAACTGAGTTGGATGAAACTCTGAGCTATTTTGAACAACCAATTCAAATTCTTGATCGGAAAGACAAACAACTTCGAACGAAGGTGATTCCATTGGTGAAGATTCAATGGAATCGACACGGCGTTGAAGAAGCAACATGGGAGGTGGAAGATGATATGAAACAACGATTCCCTTATCTCTTCCAATAAGGTTAGCTCTTGTTCAGGATCAATTTTTCTCCTTATGTTCCATGTACATATAGCGAATGCTGATGAGTTCGAGGACGAACTCGAATCTTAGAGGGGGAGAAATGTAATGCCCGAAATAATTAAGAAGAGAATTAGTAATTCCGACATTTAAGATTTTCAAATAATAGATTTTGGTGAAGCTTGATTATGAGCTCGGATTTATTCTGGAAGTGTTGGGTGATTAAGGAACTGTGTATCGTTGAATTGTGCTAAGTGTGGGAACCAGACGAAGCGACCAGACGAAGCGATTTGATAAAATCGTTCAGCAGCAGGTTACTGTAGCAAATTCAATGCGGGTCAACACTACTGTAGCTTGCGACTGGTTGAATTTTGAAATTCAATCAAAGCGCTAGTGTGGGTTGCAGCTGGAAGCAGACGCGCATGACATTGCATATTGAAGAGAATTGAATTGATTCTACTGCCCAGAACTGAGTTGGCCTGATTTTCGAAGCCGGAGATGGTTTCGATAGATGAATATTCATGTCAAGATCGGATACGAATCTTGATGGCGTCGAACTGAAATGGAATCAATTCTGAGATCGAAGAAGAGAACTAGAATCATTTCATTACATTGCATTTGTTTTACAGATTGATAAACTGTTATTCATTTTATTGCTAGTATTCATGCCTGCTGATTATACTGAGATGATTCTCACCGGAGTTTATCCGGCTGTTGTTTTGTTTTGTGTGTGTGCATGACAACAGGTAGACGAGAGCGGAACTGAGGTGGGGCATGAGTAGTGGGAGCTGGCTAACTAAACGAAATGCAACGATGAAGAAGAACCGTTAGAAATCAGCAGTTAGCATATCATTGATATAGTTAGCGTTAAGATGGTACCTGGTTTTACTGCTGCTGGTCAGCTTTTGTATTAGCAAACTTCACATGTAAAACTTATTTGTACTGGCTTGTTCTGTTATAAATAAATAGCTTTTGAGAGACAAACGTAGTCTTGTATTGTTACCCAGGACCAGCTGATGGGACCAACTATAAAAAAAAACATGAGTTTTCCAGCGTTCATTACGTAAAGTCGAAGATTAAATTAGATGCTAACTAAACACCCATAAGATGAGATTAGAAGATTAATTGTGAGCAGAGAGCCTCACACAGGAGGTCACCCATCCCAGTATTGTTCTCACCCTTGCACGCTTAACTCAACAACCCCCCCAAGAAGTATAGAAAATGCTTCTTGGGAGACTCGAACCCCTGACCTCGCTTGTTAGGATGAAGCGCTTACCACTAGGCCAAAAGTTATAGCTGTTAGTCAAGGCGCAATTTTATTTCCTTATAATATGGCAGCGCAGAGTGCACTTATTATGTGCGTTAGGGTTGGGCTGTTAGACCCATGAGTCAGGGGACGTGCGTGTCTAACTGCTGGTGCTGTCTCAATTCCCGTAGAGATCAGTCTTACCCTTCCCCTACCGTCGGCCCTATCCCCGGCAGAGATAGTATTACCCGTAAAGATCTGGCATCACATTTTTACAGCCCACATGGCCAACCAGATCAAGCGGCGCAACGTCAGCAGCTTGACGTACGAGAACTTCCCAGGAGGTCACCCATCCCAGTATAGTTCTCACGCTTGCACGCTTAACTCAACATATCGCATTTTAACAATAGAACGCTGACAATTGAAGAGTCAATCCATGTTAAATTTTATGAGTCTAGTTTTTTTCTTCAAATTCTGTTGCTTCTATTCATAATATAAGCAACAGACTAGATCTACTAACCTTGTTGAACCGAGTGATGATGAGATAAAGGTCAGAAGACCAGCAGATGATGCCCAAGTTGATCTAGCAAAAGGCATCCAAGCTGATCCAGCAGAAGGCATCCAAGCTGATCCAGCAGAAGGTATCCAAGCTGATCCAGCTGAAGGCACCCAAGCTGATCCAGCTGAAGGCACCCAAGCTGATCCAGTTGAGGACGTCCAAGTTGTTCCAGCAGGAGATATCCAAGAAGACGCAGCAAGCGTGTAGGGGGAACGGGATCAAATAACAGAAACCTCTTATAGACCTGGTTTCCGGTGGAATAAAAATCATCCACCCAAACTGGTCATAGGTAACCCTTCTGTACCTCTTATAACTCGGGGCCAGATGATAGATGAATACTTTAACTCTGTATTCATCTCGCATAGAGAACCTAATAATATAGATGAGGCCTTAGCTAACCCAAGCTGGATAGAAGCTATGAAGGAAGAACTTAGTTAGTTTGAACGTAGTAAAGTATGGCATTTAGTTTCTAGACCTACTAATCAGAACATAACAGAAACTAAATGGGTTTTTTAGGAACAAAATTAGATGAAAATGGAAATGTAGTAAGAAACAAGGTCAGATTAGTGGCACAAGGTTACAGACAAGAAGAAGGTAGACTTTGAGGAATCCTTCGCACCAGTAGCAAGATTAGAAGTCATTCGCATATTTCTTGCATATGCTGTTTTTAAAATTTTAGAGTTTATCAAATGGATGTTAAAAGTGCATTCTCAAATGGTATCCTAAATGAGGAAGTGTATGTTGCACAGCCTCCTGGCTTCGTAAATCATATCAGACCAGATTATGTATATAAACTAGATAAAACTCCGTATGATCTGAAACAAGCACCGAGAGCTTGGTATGATACTTTGTCAAAAATTTTTATCGAGCATGATTTTGTTATTGGCTCAGTAGATAAGATGTTGTTTAAATTTGTTAAGAATAATCATGTCTTACTAGTCCAAATTTATGTGAACGATATTATATTTGGTTTGACTAATCCCAAGCTATGTGAAAAATTTTCCAAGCTGATGTAGGATAATTTCGATATGAGCATGATGGGGGAGCTGACATTTTTCCTTGGATTACAAGTGAAGCAGCTTGGACACGGAATATTCATCAATCGAGCGAAGTATACAAAGGAACTTCTGAAGAAGTTCGGGATGGAAAAATGCTCTTCAGCAGCTACTCCGATGAGTGCTTCAATCAAGCTGTTCAAAGATAAAGCTGGTACTTCCATAGAGGTAAGTTTGTATCGTGGGATGATTGGATCACTTCTGTATCTAACAGCAACCAGACCGGACATATGTTCGTAGTCTGTATGTGTGATTGTTACCAAGCTGATCCAAAACAATCCCATTTCATTGCTGTTAAACGTATTCTGAAATATTTAAAGGGCACTCAGAACGTGGGTCATTGGTATCCCAAAGATTCAAGTTTCAATTCAATTGGTTCTTCAGATGCAGATTACGCAGCATGTAAGATCGATCGACATAGCACAAGTGAAACTTGTCAATTCTTGGGTGACAGATTAATCTCCTGGTTTAGTAGAAGCAGACATCCATCGCCACGTCCACAGCTGAGGCAGAGTATCTAGCCGCTGGGAGCTGGTGTGCCCAGATCCTATGGATTCAACAACAACTTCGGGATTACGGCGTTGATGCAGCTGAAGCACCCATCTTCTGCGATACCACAAGTGCAATATTCATCACTCAAAATCATGTGTTGCACTCTAGGACCAAGCATATTGACATCAGGCATCATTTCATAAGAAACCATGAGCTGAAAAAGGACATCCGGCTGAAGCATGTTCCAACAGATCAGCAAGTAGCTGATATATTCACGAAACCTCTTCCGGACGCTATGTTCTCTTACTTTAGAAACATTTTAGGTATCTTAGATATGTCTTAGTAATGTTCCGTAAGCTCTTGTTCAGGGGGAACAAAGAAATTCAAACAGATAAGAACAAAAGTCCACTGTATGTCCGAGCTGGTCGGCTCCGTGTTGATCTGATCCGGCTTAGGGACATATACAGTGAGATATTATCATGCACTAGATGCCGAACTTATCTGATGGCTCGGGACAATTATCGGACTTACGTTCAGCTTGGGAGAGTTTCCCGAGGAAAAGACACCACCTTCAAGAGTCCAACCGGTATACGTCTCTCCCTCTGAACTACGGGATCATCGAGAATCGTGGAGACAATCTCGCTCAAGATACTCATCAATCTAGGTGTAATCTCCATCAGGATAAGCGCCCCAGTGCATCACGCGCCGAGCAAAGAGTCCAGCACCCAGTAACACGCTCATCTCCACCGCCTAGCCCCTCTATAAACACCCAGGTACGCTCCCTCATTATAACATCCCCACATTCACTTTCTCTCAGTTTACACATATTCTCTCTATCTATCTTTTTGCACTCGCATCCTGCCTGATTTAAGCATCGGAGGGGCTTCGTCGGATACAATTCTGGTGTCCTCTGACCTGTGATCTTTGGTTGTAGGCATTACGAAGAATCAACTTCCACCCGCCAGCAATCCCGACGACCGACATCCCGAGCTCTCGAGGTGGTTGCAGCTCTCGACTGAAATAATTCGATTACATCAGGGTGGTTTCAATCCTTTAATTGCATGTTGGTTCAGTTCCTGTTTCCAAATGTTAAAGGTGATGAGTTTACATAATTCAATTTTTGTTAAAAAAACTTAGACAACTGTCTTATTTATATTCATTTTTATTAGTATAATCTCACAATTATGAAAATTAATTCTATAGTTGATGGTAACCATTACATGATTGAAAGACTTGGTATTTTATATCAAAATCCAAACTTTGTTTTTATGTACCAAAATCCATGTTAACACACACGAAACGTATCTATATTGCTGGTGTTAACTAGTCAGCAATTTGCATAGAAATGTAGCCCATTAATTGAGCCAGTAGAAACAAACCTTGTTTGCATATCTTCATCGTATCAATGTATTAAATGCTCCATTAATGCTATGCAAATGTTTGTCTGTAGTTGTCAGAGCTTTATTGACTTTAGTACCCAAAGTAGGTAAACATCGTATAGACCAACTCTGCGTCCTGCAAAGTATACTCCAAATAGCTCTGAACTCATGTCTCTTTCATCCACTTTGTCTAACAGGCTTTATATGATAAAATCTCGATCGTTGAATCATTTGAAATAAATATCTGATAACCTCTGAAACTTAAATCTGAAAACTATTCGGTTCCGAACTGAAATCTGACTATCTTTTCTCCTTTACGACTCTTCTCCCTTTTCTTTTCTCTTACAGATGTATCCCATTATCTCTCTTTACTGTTCTCCGTCAAATCTGAAATCCATTTACGCGTAGCATTAGTTCTCATCGCTGTTCATATCTGAATCTGCATAGAACAAACAAATCGATTACTGAATTTGTTCTGTTATAGAAACTTCTGATCTGAAATCTGTCTACGAATAACATGCTGAGATCTGAACTGATATCCTCTGATCTGATCTATTCTGAACCCTTTAAACTGACCTAATACTCTCTGATCTGAAATAGTCATGAAGGCCTCTGAACTGTTCTAAAACACTCTGATCTGATCTGAATATGCCTAGTCCAAATCTGAACGGATCTGAGTCCCCGATCCTAATCTGATAGAAATCGATTACTTCAAAACTGATAGCTTAATGTTCAGTTATTTATCTTGTTGAAGGGCCGTATAAAAAGTTTTTAGATTAAATTAAATTAAAACTAGCTGAACGAACGAGTGATGATTATAATAACAAGAACGAATGTCATAATGTTCATTGAGCAAGGAACTTCTCAAGGCCACATGTTACTATCTTAATTTCTTCTTTACTTCCTTGGAATGTTTCTTATCCAATGAAAATTATTTCTATATATCATATTTTATGTGTGCCTTCAGTCAGAATTGATGAAAATTGAATGCTTGTGCACATCGATTGAGTTTGTTGGTATAAATTCTGATGCCACCCATAAGCACCTCGGGACCCGAGGACCGAGCACCTGCATTATGGAGAGGAGTTTATAACCTTAGGAGGCGATCCAAGCTAGGGGTATCGCCCGAGGACCCCGACCCGACGTGCTGAAGAATCCTCCCTGGATACGTATTTTCTTCTTTAGAAGATCTGGATACGATACTTGTTTCCTTCTTTAGAGAATCCGAGGACAATACGACTTTCCTTGTTTACATAAACAAGATCCCCGAAGATCATGGAGTATCTCGCCCACCCGAGATTTCCGCCGAGATGTCCTCCTCTCCACCGACTTAGCCCCTCTATAAATACCACCAGGTTTGCTCCTTTATTTACATACACTCCTTATTGCACACTCTCGCACACAGCTTATATTGCTCTCGTTTGCTCTCGCGCGCACTGCCTGACTTAAGCATCGGAGGGGCTTCGCCGGACACACTTTCGGCGCCCTCTGACGACGAGTGTTTTGTGGTTGCAGAAATTTAGACATACTCTCCAGTTCCCGATGCTCGACGTGTCCAAGTTCCTCGATGTGGTGATAGCTCTCAGCTGAGGTTAATTTGGCTACATCAATTGGCGTCGTCTGTGGGAAATCGAAGAAGAGAAAATATAAGATGCCACCAAAGAGGACCAGAGCTCTGGGTACTGGGGAAACCAGCAACACAGAGAGTATTGCTACGAGGTCGGAGAACCCCCCCTCTCACAGCCGCACATATAGTTGAATTGGTAGTCACTGTTAGAGTAGATGCCCAACTAGCCAACTTGTGGCGTGTGGGTTTTCATTGACTCTTGTACAAACGATCTTTATATATGATATTCGCATTCTTTTATATGGCATTCTTTACTTTCATTATGTGTGTAATGATTTACAATTGTGTTGAGTAAAGACCTAGATTACACTAAAGCGTATGTTAGATGTGATAGTGGGTATGACGGCTATCATGAAACACATCTAATAGTCGCTGTGTACTCTGAACATGTTCCTAGTCGATTGGGCCGTCAAAATGAGGATAAGGCCGCCCGAGTTCGAGACTAGTATCTACGATGCGAAGTACCATGTTTCATTGGTAGGGAACATCGTGATGTTCTGAGCATGCAGATCGCCGCCGCCGCCGCCCAACTTCGCCGGAATTTCGTTCCGGCCTAGTTTTTCGTGGAGAATCCGATCGTGCTGATCTCGTCAGGACTTCTAGTGCAGTCTGACGAAGGAGCCTCGAGTCTGGTCGTGGACCGGATTGACGAATCTACCGCAATCAACCGAGAAGCGCCGGGTTCTTGAAACACCGGTTGGAGCCAGGCACAAGTGCCAGACAGGTGACCTGCTAAACACCCTATGTATGTTGATACATATTATTGATTTGATTATTCGTATTGATCGCATCCCGGTTATTTTTGTTCTTCCGCTGCCTGCCGGGGTGCGGATCCGGATCCTCCCAGCAGTCACCACTGTGACGCAGGTACTAGCTAGCAGGCCTGATTTGCAGCCTCCTCCCGATCAACAAACCGAGGAGATCAGGAAGTTGCGTGAGGAATTAGAGAATCTGAGGAAGGAAAGAAGCTCGGCGCCTCCTCCCCGCCTGCTCGGGAGGTGCCATTCTCTGTTGAGGTGTTGGATGCCGAGCTGCCCCAGCACTTCAAGTACCTGAATGTTGGAGAGTATGATGGGATGGGAGATCCCGAGGAGCATCTATCCCGGTTTGAGAACGCTGCACTTCTCCACCGGTATTCTGACCCTATCAAGTGTAGGATTTTTCTCACCACTCTGGTCCGAGCTGCCCAGCAGTGGTTCAACCTCCTGCCAGTTGGGAGTATCAAGTGTTTTAAGGACTTCAGCCAGGCGTTTCTGCATCAGTTCGCTAGCAGCAAGAAACAGCCTCTGACTACCTTGAATCTGTTTACTGTGAAGCAGAAGGAGCAGAAGATGCTTCGGGAGTACATTCGACGCTTTAACAGAACTATCATCGAGGTGCCATCTGCTACGCCCGACCTCCTGATCGGGGCGTTCACCCAGGGATTGCGAGGGGGTGATTTTTTCAAGTCACTGGTCAAGAAGCCCTCGAAGATATTTGATGAGCTTCTGACCAAACCAGAAAAGTATGTCAACGTGGAGGAGATACAGTTCTCGAGGAAGAATGAACAGAGGCCACCACCTCGGGCTGGTAGGGATGCTCGGGTGGAGAGACCCCAGTCGAGGCCGGTTAGATAGGAGCCCCTTTTTTTTTTACTGTTGGGGGAGTTTACTGCCCGAACACCATTGAAAGTAAGCAAAGCTCGGGCTCTGGAGATTTGTGATGAGATGAAGGTTGTCCAGCGTCCTCGAGGTAGTGATGGGGCCCCGAGGAATCCCAAGTCAGAAAAGTTTTGTGATTTTCATAGGGATTATGGTCACACTACTACAGAGTGTCGATTGTTGGATCAAGAATTGGAGCGTATCATCCAGAACAATCCTGACGTGCGTGCGGTGCTGGTGGAGGATAGGCCGCTTCGATGGGAGAAGAGGCCTCGTCGGGAAGATGGTCGGCAGTATAATAACAGGGCTCCTAGTCAGGATAGAACACCTCGGGGGCAGGATCAGCAGCCTAACCGAGGAGAGCGGAGAACACCTCAGCCCCGAGGATTCATCAACATGATTTCAGGAGGACCTACTGATGGGGACTCCAATCGGGCGAGGAAGACACGGTGTCGTCGGATGGAAACTATGGAGGTCGGGAAAAGGTGCTCGGGGCCCATGATCTCATTCAGTCCTGAGGACTTGCCTCTGGATGTGGAGTCACACAATGACGCTTTAGTCATCAGGGCTATGATTGCAAACTATGAAGTGGCCCGTATCTTTGTGGATTCAGGGAGTTCGGTCAATGTATTCTTCAAGAGCGCAGTGGATTAGATGGATCTCGGGGAATATCGCATGGAGCCTGTGAACACGCCTCTGTATGGGTTCACTGGGGATTATGAATTTACTATGGTGAATGACCCTCCTCTTAAAACGTCATATTGGAGAGGCCAGCCATGGCTGCTTTCCTAGCCGTAGCATCGGCGTTACATCAGAAAATCAAATTTCCTGTGGGAGACTTAGTAGGAGAGGTGCTCGGGAATCGAAAGATGGCCAGGAAGTGTTATGTGGAAGAAGTGAGGATAGAGCAGAAAGTGGCTAAGTCCTGCGCCCAAGATCATCCTACAGCTCGGGGAGATAGAGGCGTGAACATGGTTGGAGAAGATTTCCAGTTGACTACCGAAGATGAGGAAGAAGAGGTAGTCCTCATTCATCCCACGGGGATGGTAAAAATTGCCAAGTCTCTTCTTGAGGAGATGCGAGTACAGTTGATTCAGTGTTTGGATAGGAACAAGGATGTGTTTGCATGGTCCCCATCTGATCTGAAAGGGGTCAGGCACGAGGTGATGGAGCATCGGTTTAATGTCTCTTTGGACTCCCGACCAGTTATTCAGAAATGGAGGCACTTCGGGCCCGAGAAGGACGCAGTGATCAGAAGTCAGGTCGAGGACCTGCTATAGGCTGGACATATCAGAGACGTACATTTCCCTACTTGGTTATCTAACGTTGTTCTGGTGCCGAAAGCTACAGGGAAATGGAGGATGTGCGTGGATTTTTGGGATCTGAACAAGGCCTGCCCAAAGGATTGCTACCCTCTCCCGAGGATCGATCAGCTCGTCGATTCCACCTCGGGTCACGAGTTGCTTAGCTTATCAGGGTTACCATCAGATACCCCTGGACGAGGAGGATCAGCGAAAGGTCAGTTTTATTACTGCGGATGGAACGTTCTGTTATGTCGTTATGCCCTTCGGGCTTAAGAATACAGAGGCGACGTATCAGAGATTGATGGATAAGGTGTTCAAAGAACAGATCAGGAGAAACGTCGAAGTCTATGTCGACGATATTCTGATAAAGTCTCGGGAGGAGAGTTGTTTCATATCTGATGTGGAGGAGACTTTCCGCACTCTGAGGAGTTATCAAATTAAGCTTAACCCGGGCAAATGCTTGTTTGGAGCTCGGACAGAAAAATTTCTGGGTTATATGGTCACTCGTCGGGGGATCGAGGCTAACCCCGAGAAGGTGCAAGCTCTGGCTTCCATGTGTCCACCTCGGAATATTCAAGAGGTGCAGAGGTTAATAGGGAGGATTGCTGCTCTCTCCCAATTTATTTCAAGGTCGGCTGACCGAAGCCTTCCTCTCTTCAAGATTCTCCGTAAAGCTAAACAGTTTGAGTGGAATGAGCACATTGAGAGGGCATTTCAGGAGTTGAAAGAGTATCTGAAAGGGTTGCCAGTTCTGAATAAACCCAAGCTCGGGGAACCGCTGTTTGTCTATCTCGCCGTTACTCCGCAAGCGGCAGGTTCAATGCTAGTTCGGGAAGAAGGACAGGTGCATCATCCTGTGTATTTTGTAAGCCATGCTCTAAAAGGCGCCGAGCTAAATTATACTACGCAGGAGAAGCTAGCTCTGGCCTTGGTTATCACAGCTCGGCACCTCCGACCCTATTTCTTATCTCATCTGATCACAGTGCTTACTAACAGTGCGCTCGGGCAGATTGTCTCTCATCCCGACGCTTCTGGAAGACTTGTTAAGTGGGTGACCGAGCTCAGTGAGTATGACATACAGTTTAAGCCTCGGGCGGCCATCAAGGCACAAGCATTGGCAGATTTCTTGGCGGAAACAGTGTCCCTTGAGCAGGAAGAGAGGTGGAAAGTGTATGTTGATGAGTCTTCTTGTTCCTTGGGGAGTGACGTTGGAGTAGTCATGGTGTCCCCCTGGGGGGAGGAAACAAGTTTGACAATTACTCTTGATTTCAAAGCTTCCAACAACGAAGCCGAGTATGAAGCCTTGCTCATCGGACTCCGAGCTGCAAAGAACATGGGGATAGCTCGGGTCCTGCTCTATTCTGACTCTCAGTTGGTGATTCAACAAAGCAACGGGAAATTCGATATCAAGAATGAAAATATGGTAAAGTATGCGGAGGCATTAAACAAACTGACCGAGGCTTTTTCCGAGGTGGTTCTGGAGCAGGTACCTCGGGAAAACAATGAAAAGGCAGACAAACTTGCGAAGATGGCTGCTCTCTTGCTCCATCCTCGGGAAAGGAGATACAAGGGAAGTAATTAGTGTCACAGATATATCAGGTCGGGCAGAGTCAAGGGGGAGTGTCTACCTCAGATTGGCGACATGATATCTTGGAGTATATCCTGCGGAAAGTGGTGTCCGACGACCCACGACGTGCTCGGGAACTCAAACGTCGAGCACTACGCTTTGTTATATTGGATGATAAGTTGTACAAGAGGTCTTTCTCGTGGCCGCTGCTGAAGTGTGTGGGTCCCAAGGAGGCCAAGTGTGTACTGAGAGAGATTCATGAGGGGTGTTGTGGCAATCACCTCGGCGCGGTAGCTCTGGCTCGAAAAGCCACACTTGCAGGTTTCTTTTGGCCTACTATGCAACAGGATTCTACTGCCCTTGTCCGATCTTGTCAGGGCTGCCAGAAGCATGCTAATCTCCAAAAACAGCCCGCCGAGCCCTTAAAAACTATTATCTCTTCATTCCCATTCGATCAATGGGGCATGGATATTGTGGGACCTTTCCCACCAGCTGGAGGACAAAGGAAGTTCTTATTAGTTGCGGTAGACTACTTCTCTAAGTGGGTGGAGGCTGAGCCCTTGGCGAGAATATCCGAGGCCGAGGTGTTGAAATTTCTGTGGAAGAACATCGTCTGCCGATTCGGAATACCTCGGCGACTTATTTCTGATAACGGAAGACAGTTCTGTGGAACTAAAGTTCGGGCATGGTGTCGAGAATTGAAAATTGAGCAAGTCTTCACCTCGATGGCCTACCCTCAGAGCAATGGACAGGTAGAGGTCACCAACCGAACCAGCGTACAAGCCCTCAAAGCACGACTGGAATCAGCTCGGGGGAGATGGGCGGATGAATTACCCAGTGTTCTTTGGGCTTATCGGACAACTACCCGAGCAGCGACGGGCGAAACACCTTATTCCATGGTGTATGGTACAGAGGCACTGCTACCAGCTGAGATCGGGCAGGATAGTCTTCGGGTCATGGAGTATGCCGAGGATAATGACGAGATAAGGGGCCTCGAGCTGGACCATCTAGAGTAGAAAAGAGCTCGGGCAGCTGTTCGTTTATCAGCTTATCAGAAGAGAATGGCCGAGGCCTACAACAAAAGGGTCAGACCTCGGAAATATGAGCTCAGAGACCTCGTCTGGAGGAAAGTATAGTATCAAGGGGAAAGAGGGAAGCTAGACCCAAAATATGAAGGGCCATACAAGGTGGTCGGGAAAGCTGGGATTGCCTCTTATTATATGGAGGATGTAGAGGGGAAGCGAGGACGTCGGCCTTGGAATGTGATCTATCTCCGGAAGTATTATGTTTAGGCTATGTTTCTTTACTACTTGTAATCATCTTTAAAGTATAGTATCAAGGGGAAAGAGGGAAGCTAGACCCAAAATATGAAGGGCCATACAAGGTGGTCGGGAAAGCTGGGATTGCCTCTTATTATATGGAGGATGTAGAGGGGAAGCGAGGACGTCGGCCTTGGAATGTGA
>KV012576.1:309205-325297 GCA_001598015.1 Dorcoceras hygrometricum | reverse complement strand
GGAAATGAGAGTGCGGAATTGCCGCTCGCCCTCGCATCCTGGTAAGAAAACAAAAAAGCAACAACGAAACAAGGCAATGGCTGCCACAACTGAAATGGAATGTCATGCGTGTATGCAACATGCTGGAACACAAGCATATAAACATATGAAACACAGCAATTAAACACAATAGCATACACAGTCCTCAACCAGGACAACAACAAAGCACGGCAGTCCAACACAGCCATCTCGCAATTCATCCAAGCCAAGTTCCACGCTGAATTACAAGCTCAAGATCCGTACCTTAATTCCTAGCACAATTACCACAACAAAGGTCCCGAGAAAGCTGAACAACAACCTGTCAAAGCACACATGGGCATAAATCATCAGGACTCAAATACACAGAAGGTACTGTCGGGAGTTACAACTCAACCAACGATCAATCCCAACAATACCACTTAACAGGGAGCTTAAATCAACTTACTAAAGCTAAGATCTTACAACAATTTGAAGCTACCTGCTCACAGCGAACACACGACCAAGACAGTAACTTTGTGACCTCGCTCTAGCTAACAACAGCCTCCAAGAATGGTATAAGATGGAAGAGCTTTTTGAGAGGAGTCCAACGCTACCTCGCAAGCATCAAACAACGGCCAGCAACGACGGGAATTCACCGGAAAAGCTCACGGTGAACAGTGCTCTAGGGTTCAAGAAACAAAGAACGAATGTCGGAAAATTATTCTAAGTATGGGATCTGATGTTTCAATCGAAGACCCAGTCTTCCTATATATAAATCCCGTAGCTGCTGAAATCTGATTTAAATTTCCACCGACATAACCAGCAGGCACCAACAAACCATCGGCTGGTCGAACCCGGCAAGCATAATCCCAAACACACAAAACGACGTCGCAACGACTTAACAAAACGACGTCGCACCGCTTACGTCATCAAATCTGCCACCAGCTGGTCGCCTAAAACCATCGGCTGATTTCTCTCGCATGAAATCCTTCCAAAAGCTGGTACCAGCAGCAACATATAAAACGCATCGTTGAAATTAATCAAAACGGCGTCGCACAATTGACGTCATCAAATCTGGTCGCTAACTCTCTCTCAAAACCAGCTACAAGCTACAGTAGAGTTGACCAGCGTTGACGTCTGGAAATCGAATATGCGCATCGACCGGTTCATTAGCGCTAGCCAAACGACGACGTTTCCTCCTCGCGCTACAGGGATGTTGACCCGCGTTGACATCTGCTTCGGTTGTACAACCAGCAGGCACACACACGCGACCAGATCTCACACTAGCGCTACACCAAAACGACGTCGCTCCAACTTATTAAAATGACACCGTATCCATCCCGATACAGATTCACGCTAAGGCAACTGCTGATATTACAAACGCTACCAGATCTCTCCAAACGACGGCGTTTCATAATCCTGAGTTACCAAAACACGTTGCGACTGGTTTTCACTATTCAACCAGCTTTCACCAAAAAATCTCAAAAATACGAAAACTCCCAGAATTGCTTAGAATGCAAAATCTGACCCGAAAATGCCAACCAAACTTACAAACAGAGATCTAAACCACCAGAAATCTCTAAAAATCGATTAATTCCAACCAAATTAATCTTATAGAATTTCAGGTCTCACATTTCTCCCCCACTAAAAAGGATTTCGTCCCCGAAATCAAACAACAATTCTGGCACAACAACACAACAACAGCAAGATACAAACAGAACTTACAAACAGAGATCTAAACCACCAGAAATCTCTAAAAACCGATTAATTCCAACCAAATTAATCTTATAGAATTTCAGGTCTCACATTTCTCCCCCACTAAAAAGGATTTCGTCCCCGAAATCAAACAACAATTCTGGCACAACAACACAACAACAGCAAGATACAAACAGAACTCGCCCAACACAAGGCCAAGAGTTCAAGATAACTGAGCAAACATTTAACAATAAATAGGGAAGAAATACAACCAAAATCTACAATCTACTGGAAATTTAGCTCAATAGATACTCAAAACAGATGCGGCCACTCGCGCTGCATCTTTTCTTCCAGCTCCCAAGTAGCTTCTTCCCTTCCATGTTTGCTCCATTGCACCATTACCAACGGAATGGTCTTATTCCTCAACTGTTTCTCTTTGCTTCCAAGGATCTGCAAAGGATATTTTTGACAACTCAACGACTGATCTAGCTCCACCTCGTCAGTCCTAAGCACATGAGACTGATCTGGCTCATACTTCCTCAACATGGAAACATGAAAGACGTCATGAAGAGAAGACAACTATGACGGCAACAACAACCGATACGCTAAAGGGCCAACCCTCTAAATTATCTCATACGGTCCGACGTAACGAGGGGCTAACTTTCCCTTGCGTCCAAAGCGCATAACACTGCGAAACGGAGAAACTTTGAGAAATACACGATCACCAACCTGAAACTCAAGAGGTCGACGCCTCTTATTCGCATAACTGGCTTGGCGATCCTGGGCAGCTTTCATCCGCTGTCTAATAAGATCCACATGATCTTTCATTTGCTGCACAAAGTCAGGGGCAGATAGCTGCTTCTCCCCCACTTCTTCCCAACATACCGGCGATCTGCACTTTCTACCATATAAAGCCTCAAACGGCGCCATGCCAATCGTCACCTGATAGCTGTTATTGTAGAAAAACTCTACTAAATACAACGCGTCTTGCCAGCTACCTCTGAAATCCAACACAACAGCTCGTAACATATCCTCCAACGTCTGGATAGTTCTCTCAGATTGGCCATCTGTCTGGGGGTGATACGCGGTGCTCATCGCCAATCTGCTACCCAAGGCTGTTTGCAAACTCTTCCAAAACCTGGAAGTAAACCTCGGATCTCGGTCGGAAACAATCAAAACAGGCACACCGTGAAGTCTAACCACAAAATCAACGTACAGCTTCGCCATCTTCTTCAACGAGAAGGTCATCCCATAGGGAATAAAATGTGCAGACTTCGACAGTCGGTCTATAACCACCCAAATAGCATCACATCCTCTGCTGGAACGTGGCAGATGCGTCACGAAATCCATAACAATGTGCTCCCAATTCCATTGGGGCACTTCCAAACTCTGCAACAGACCACCAGGTCTCATCCTTTCGGCCTTAACCATCTGACAATTCAAACAACGAGCGACAAAACCAGCAACGTCACTCTTTAGGCCAGCCCACCAAAAGTGCGGCTTCAAAGCATGGTACATCTTCCGTGCACCAGTATGAACGCTATGTCTGCTACAGTGGGCTTCCCGAAGGATTTCCTCCTTCAAATCAATCAAATTGGGCACAACCAACCTGCCCCGGAAACACAAACAACCATCGGAAGAGACAGAATAATCCTCAAGTTCGCCAGCCCTGACCTTCAACTTCAACTCGTGGATAGACGGATCATTCCTTTGAGCTGTCGAATAGTCGAAACAATCTGTGGCTCCACTTGGAAAGAAGAAACCACCACACAATCCTCAGCCAGGTAGAATCTCCAACCCGTAGTGTTAAGATGCTCTTGATCCTTAGAGATGTACAATGATGCAAGCATCTCACTAGCCTTCCTGCTCAAAGCATCGGCCACTACGTTCGACTTCCCAGGCTGGTACTTGATCTCACAATCAAAGTCCTTTAGCAGCTCCATCCACCGACGCTGTCTCATATTCAAGTCAGGCTGCGAAAACAGATATTGCAAACTTTTGTGGTCGGAGTACACCACAAACTGCTCGCCATACAGGTAGTGACGCCAGATCTTCAACGCAAAGACCACCACTGCTAACTCCAAATCATGGCCTGGATAACGAGTCTCGTGCGGTTTCAACTGCCGCGAGGCATACGCAATGACTCGACCATTCTGCATCAACACACAACCCAATCCATTGAGCGAAGAGTCAGAACAAACAACGAAACCACCTGAACCGGACGGCAGAGCCAACACAGGCGCAGTAGTCAACTTTTCCTTGAGCAGTTGAAAAGCATTCTCGCACTGCTCAGTCCAAACAAACCTCTTGTCCTTCTAAGTCAATTGAGTCATCGGCTTTACTATACTAGAGAATCCCTCAATGAAGCAACGATAATAGCCAGCCAGACCCAAGAAACTACGAATCTCGGAAACATTCCTGGGATGCTCCCAGTTCAGAACAACATCAACCTTACTGGGATCCACAGAATCCCCTCGGCTGAAATGACATGACCCAGAAATACAACGCGATCTAACCAGAACTCGCACTTGGAAAATCTTGAGCAGTTGAAAAGCATTCTCGCACTGCTCAGTCCAAACAAACCTCTTGTCCTTCTAAGTCAATTGAGTCATCGGCTTTACTATACTAGAGAATCCCTCAATGAAGCAACGATAATAGCCAGCCAGACCCAAGAAACTACGAATCTCGGAAACATTCCTGGGATGCTCCCAGTTCAGAACAACATCAACCTTACTGGGATCCACAGAATCCCCTCGGCTGAAATGACATGACCCAGAAATACAACGCGATCTAACCAGAACTCGCACTTGGAAAATTTCGCATACAACTGCTGCTCTCTCAATCTCTGAAGAACCATTCCCAAGTGCTCTTTATGCTCCCTCGGAGTCTTCGAATAAACCAAGATGTCTTCAATAAAAACAATCACAAACTGGTCTATGAACTCTCTAAAAACCCGGTTCATCAGATCCATAAAGACTGCAGGCGCGTTGTTCAAACCAAACGGCATCATCAAAAACTCAAAGTGTCTGTACCTCGTACGAAACGCAGTCTTCGCGACATCCTGATCTCTCACTCTCAGCTGATGGTACCCGGAACGAAGATCAATCTTTGAATACACCGCAGAACCTTGCAACTGATCAAACAGATCATCGATTCTCGGCAACGGGTACTTGTTCTTCACAGTGGCTTTGTTCAACTGGCGGAAATCAATGCACATCCGCAATGAGCCATCCTTCTTCTTCACAAACAAGATGGGCGCTCCCCACGGCGACATACTAGGTCGGATAAAACCTTTCTCCAGCAAATCATCTAACTGCACCTTGAGTTCTCTCAACTCCGCAGGCACCAGACGATAAGGAGCACGCGAAATCGGAGCTGTGCCAGGCACCAGCTCTATGAAAAATCAATGCACATCCGCAATGAGCCATCCTTCTTCTTCACAAACAAGATGGGCGCTCCCCACGGCGACATACTAGGTCGGATAAAACCTTTCTCCAGCAAATCATCTAACTGCACCTTGAGTTCTCTCAACTCCGCAGGCACCAGACGATAAGGAGCACGCGAAATCGGAGCTGTGCCAGGCACCAGCTCTATGATGAAGTCAATCTCCCTCCTCGGAGGGAAACCAGGAATCTCCTCCGGAAACACATCGGGAAAGTGCCGCACTACAGGAACGTCACTGAGCTGAACACGGGAAGAAGAAGACGCATCCAACACGTAGATCATAAAGCCAGCATTCCCCAAAAACAACAAGCTGAACATCTCCATCACTGAGACCAACGGGATCTTCGATCTAGAATCCTGGCCGTAGAAGTCCCACTTCTCGCCAGACAAAGGCCTAAAACGCACAATCCCATGGAAGCAGTCCACGGAGGCCCTATAGTTGGACAGCACATCCATACCAACTATGCAATCGAAATCCCAAAGCATCAAACGGATCAAGTTCGCTAACAGGACATGCTCACCAAACCGCAACACACCATCTAACAAAACCTCCTGGGAGAACAAGCTCACACCGCCAGGGGTAGACACGAAAACAGCATCGTGCAACGAAATGGTACACAGACCATGCTCAACAACAAACGAATCAGAAATAAACGAATGCGATGCACCGGTGTCAAACAACACACGCACAGGAAAATCAAAAACAAGGCAAGTACCTGCGATCACCCGACTCGGTGTCTCCTCGGCCTGCTCCCTAGTGATGGCGTTAACCTGAGCATGCTGGGGTCCTGAGAAGAAAGGCTGAGACGACTGTCCGAACCGCGACGGACCAGGCTGCTTAAACGGCGTAAACTGAGTCTCACCCAATCGGGGCTGCGGAAACTGAGGGGAACGACCCCTAGACTGACCTCCACGACCCTGAGGCTGTGCCGCGGTCTGCTGTGATCCAGATGACGGACACACTCTCGCAAAATTCCCGTACTGACCACAAAGGTTGCAGGAACCCTGCACACCAACGCACTGCGTAGACGGATGCTTTCCACCACAAAAGCCACAAAACTCAGTCCGAGATCCACTGCTACTCGAACTGCCTGAACCAGAAGAGCCAGAACCCGACTTCTTCTTGAACTGCTGACCTTGGGGTCGAAACCTCTGACGGCCAGACTACTGAGCCACCTGTGGATGCTGCTGCTGCTGGGGCTGATAGGCTGACTGGGAGGA
The DNA here is from genome assembly GCA_001598015.1 of Dorcoceras hygrometricum. Lineage (NCBI taxonomy): Eukaryota > Viridiplantae > Streptophyta > Magnoliopsida > Lamiales > Gesneriaceae > Dorcoceras > Dorcoceras hygrometricum. The sequence continues at coordinate 318,940 of KV012576.1, read as the reverse complement.
CTGTGAAGACTGCGCTCTCTGAATAGCAGGACGACCACCCGGCGCTACCTGCTGCCTACGAGCACGACGACTACGCAAACCTTCCTCAATTTCGATGGCACTGTCCACAGCCTCAGCGTAAGTCCTGGGCTTACTAGTCAAAACCATCTGATACAACTCTTCATTCAAGCCCTCAAGAAATCGAGTCCGCTTGGCCCTCTCCCGGCCAGAAACATGGGGAACGTACGCCAACATAGAAGAAAACTTCCTAGCATACTCCCTAACAGTCATCGAACCCTGCTCCAGATGATCGAACTCCCGCTCCCGGGCGTTAACATAAGACTCGGGCACATACTCCTGCCGGAAGGTCTCGCAAAAACTATCCCAAGAGATCCCAACACCGGTCTCTAACAAGGTACTCGAAGCGCCTCGCCACCAGCGCTCCGCTGCCTTCCTGAGCAAGAGGGTCGCTAAACTCAGTCGAAGATCATCATCGTACTGCACCCGATCAAAAAGACCAATGATGTTACGGAGCCACGAGTCCGCATCCTCACTAGACTCATCACCATTAAAGACTGGAGGGTTCATCCGCTGAAATCGTGCTATAACAACATCCATCCGCTCCACCGAGGAAGGCAAGTCACCAACTTCCTCCTCCTCCTCATGCCTACTACGCGTACGACTAGGAGCGCTACGCTGATCCTCATTCTGCCCTACTGATTCCTCAAACTGCCCCTACCTCTACCACGACGTCTAGGCGGCATCTACGAAAGTACTCAACAAGATCAAGCAAAACAGAACAGATACATCATAGATAGCACAACAAGATGCAGCACATAATCACATAGTCAAGCACATGCAACACACGACACTGTGACTAGACTCAAGTGTGATCAAAGAAATTGAGCATATCCCAGCTTAAGCTCTGATACCAAAAATGTCAGGCCTCGTGCTCTAAACAGAGTAAAAACACCAAAACACATGCGGAAGCTATCAAAAAGCGGGTAAAATTTTCGCTTTTGGCCTGACGGTTTAAAACAATATAATTTAAAATAGCGCGATACTCAAAATAGAATCACAGTTTACTAAAATCACCACAACAATAACAGTATAGCATAAAACAAGTATCAGACTCCAACAATCAAATACACCAACGAAGCACAGGGCATATCCCCGGCTAACTGGATCGATACATATGAATATGCTATACGCTACTGGGATATTCTAATCACCTCCTGGGGCACCTCCAGCTGGACTAAAACCACGACCAGCTGTAAAACCTGGGTTTCCTAAAAACAACACAACAAGGAAAACAACCAAGCCCCAGAGAGACATGGGGTCAAACCCCAGTACGGAGAGCAACTATAAATAGCAGTAAACAGCATGAATAAAATGCAGATGCTATGCATGAGGAAAGAAACAACAGCTCAACGGGATCTGCAACAGAATATGTGGCCACGGTGAGTGTAGGACATGTGGGTGCTACCCACTCACCCCTACTCTCCCACCCTTACCAGACGCATCAACAACTCAATCTGCCGTTGCCTCGCCCATGAACTGTGGTAGTTAACCACTCGGCGCATGGTGGCTAACAAATCCCAGCAGGGAGATGAGAGTGCGGTATCGCCGCTCGCCCTCACATCCTGGTAAGAAAACAAAGAGCAACAACGAACAAGGCAATGGCTGCCACAACTGAAATGGAATGTCATGCGTGTATGCAACATGCTGGAATACAAGCATATAAACATATGCAACACAGCAATTAAACACAATAGCATACACAGTTCTCAACCAGGACAACAACAAAGCACGGCAGTCCAACACAGCCATCTCGCAATTCATCCAAGCCAAGTTCCACGCTGAATTACAAGCTCAAGATCCGTACCTTAATTCCTAGCACAATTACCACAACAAAGGTCCCGAGAAATATGAACAACAACCTGTCAAGGCACACAGGGGCATAAATCATCGGGACTCAAATACACAGAAGGTACTGCCGGGAGTTACAACTCAACCAGCGATCAATCCCAACAATACCACTTAACAGGGAGCTTAAATCAACTTACTAAGGCTAAGATCTTACAACAATTCGAAGCTACCTGCTCACAGCAAACACACGACCAAGACAGTAACTTCGCGACCTCGCTCTAGCTAACAACAGCCTCCAATAATGGTATAAGATGGAAGAGCTTTTCGAGATGAGTCCAACGCTACCTCGCACGCATCAAACAACGGCCAGCAACGACGGGAATTCATCGAAAAAGCTCACGGTGAACAGTGCTCTAGGGTTCGAGAAACAAAGAACGAATGTTGGGAAATTATTCTAAGTATGGGATCTGATGTTTCAATCGAAGACCCAGTCTTCCTATAGCTGCTGAAATCTGATTTAAAATTCCACCGACATAACCAGCAGGCACCAACAAACCATCGGCTGGTCGAACCCTGCAAGCATAATCCCAAACACACAAAACGACGTCGCAGCGCCTTAACAAAACGACGTCGCACCGCTTACGTCATCAAATCTGCCACCAGCTGGTCGTCTAAAACCATCGGCTGATTTCTCTCGCATGAAATCCTTCCAAAAGCTGGTACCAGCAGCAACATATAAAACGAATCGTTGCAATTAATCAAAACGGCGTCGCACAACTGACGTCATCAAATCTGGTCGCTAACTCTCTCTCAAAACCAGCTGCAAGCTACAGTAGAGTTGACCAGCGTTGACGTCTGGAAATCGAATATGCGCATCGACTGGTTCCTTAGCTCTAGCCAAACGACGACGTTTCCTCCTCGCGCTACAGGGATGTTGACCCGCGTTGACATCTGCTTCGGCTGTACAACCAGCAGGCACACACACGCGACCAGATCTCACACTAGCGCTACACCAAAACAATCGCTCCAACTTATTCAAACGACACCGTATCCATCCCGATACAAATTCACGCTAAGGCAACTGCTGATATTACAAGCGCTACCAGATCTCTCCAAACGACGACGTTTCATAATCCTGCGTTACCAAAACACGTTACGACTGGTTTTCACTATTCAACCAGCTTTCACCAAAAACCAGCTTTCACCAAAAAATCTCAAAAATACGAAAACTCCCAGAATTGCTTAGAATGCGAAATCTGACCCGAAAATGCCAACCAAACTTACAAACAGAGATCTAAACCACCAGAAATCTCTAAAAACCGATTAATTCCAACCAAATTAATCTTATACAATTCCAGGTCTCACACAGACAATCAGACATACTCTCCAGTTCCCGACGCCCGACGTGTCTGAGTTCCTCGACGTGGTGATAGCTCTCGGCTGAGGTTAATTTTGCTACATCAAATTCCTTTCAAAATACAGATTAGTTTGCGTGTGTACCCAACAATATGCACTTTCTATTGATATTTGTTTCTTTGTTTTTTTTTCTAGAAAGCTTGTTATTGATTTTCATTACATGTCTTACCATTCTTCAAATCCTTTACTATTATAAAGTTGAATCCTTCTCGTTCATTGAGTCGATCAGTTTGTAAATAATTTCTTACAATTGTCGAGCAGAAGTGGGAAAATAGAAAATTATAAGAAGAGTTTGTACTTTCCACATGGAGGTGTTAGTGAACAGAGGCTGGTTCGGGATAGACTCGGATTTGAGTGAAATTCTATTCAAAGTCGGAGGGCATAAACATGAATGAACTGAATTGGGATCAATTTCTTTTGATCGGTATTGTAGGGTAAATTTGTTTGAAACTCAAGCCTAAACTTAATTTTGCACTCTGTCTCCGTCAGAAAAAATATGTTTTCTCTCTCATTTGTCCCAAAAATATATGTCTACACTTTTTGGGCCTACATATTCTTTTCTGGACGAAAATAATTACAAATATATGGTATTGATGAATGATATTTGAGGACAACATATTTTAGATTTAGATTTGGTGAATATAAAATTGAAACAATTTTATTAATATAATATTTGTTACACATATTTAAAACTCAAATATTATATATCAGTATCGTATTTGAATATTTTGTTGAGAAAAATATTATAAATTCTAGTGAAACAAAAAACAGTTAAGAGAAAAGAAATCAGCTCGGAGCTTAACTGATTAGATCACGTAGAAAACTGTGTACTAGCTGAGTAAAGAAAATGCTTAGTAAAGTCAATTAAGCTTTGACTATCAGTTCAGATAATGAACAAGAGCAATACAGAGTAAAATAGAACAGCTCAGAACTTAGCAGATTAGATCAAGTTGAAGATCGTGAAGAGGCTGAGTAGAGACAACTCAGTTCTAAAATCAGATCAGATCAAGAGAAAAAGCTGAGTGAGGACAACTCAATGTTGGATATCAGTTTTGGTTATAATAGATCAGACAAGGTGCGAGCACGGGACAAATCGGAACAAAATTCAAAATCAGAACAATATCAGTCCGAGCTTCATATTAATCAGACCAGTACAGACTTCAAGGCTATGACATGACAAAAAGTTTGTTGAACAATTTCAGAATATGTCAGAGTTTGGCAATGTACGAGGATCACTGTTGTGCAACCAAAACGAGGAACATTTTAACGGAGCAGTACAGTGAAGTTGTACCGATATAGTACAAATTTTCAAATGCCAATTATACACAGAAGAGAATTCATCGGATGAGCCTACCTAATATATTTTTTACCTTGAATTCGAAGGGTATAAATCGAAGCGAAGAGTAGTTAGGAAAATATTGTTGTTTGCTAATTGCTGTTTGCTGACGGCTACTGGCTGGCTTGCTGATTAGTTGACGAAACAAAAATCTTACCGTGAACTATGTTGGATCGAAAATAGAGTTAAATATCAGCTCGGGAGTTCAGAAGGGGGCGGTTGAATGAAGTACTTTACAAATTTTCGTAAAGCTCTTTTCAAAAATAATTTTAAAGCCTTCGGCTAACCTCTAAGCTGAGTTACCAGCTTGGAGGATCTCAATGCGCTATTGTTCTCTGGAATAACAAATATTTGTGTGGAATGAACTCGATTGAACAGTGAACAGATATATAAAACCGAAAGCTGTAAAAGTAAAAACTGAATGCAGTAAGTATAAGAGAGTCAAGAGTTTGTTTATGGATGTTTGGAGCTTAAACTCCTACGTATCCCCTTCTTCCTTGTTCAGGAAGGATTCCACTAGAAGATTTGATTACAGCAGCTCCTGCTCTAACCCGATCCAATAGCTCGCAAGCTGCAAGAACTCCTAGCACTTCTACGACAGAAATAGATGCGCGATCTGTTCTGCAAATACAATGTTTTCTCTAAACTGTTTAAGCTTTCACACACTCTATGCACTCTGCTTATGATTTACAATGAATTTACACGGCTACAAAGTGGTTACAACTCAAATGAATAATATAATGCTTTGGGAGCAAGGTTGTAACGGAAAAGATGATGAACAGTAAGCTTTTGTGCGATGTAAATTCTGCAGCATAACAGTATATCGCGTAAAGGTTGTTCGTGACCTTTCGCAGAATTGTATGTGTCGAAAGATGTTCTGTGACGTCCTCACCCGAGGGAATCAACGGATTGGAGTAAAAAGATTAATGTGGAAAGATAAAAGAGCTAAATGCATTATTGGAAGCTGTATTTCCTTCTAAGGCTTGAATTATAGAACAATTGACGAATAACAGTAAGATCAGCTTTGGATACAAAAATTTCGTTCAAATTACAAACAGGATATTACAACTTCTTGAATTCTATATGAATTCTCTATTGTTGTAATAGATCTTAATACAGTTTTGAAAAGATCAAAAACAACAACACGGAAATGCTGGCCTTCAATAAACACAAACGCCCCCAACTGGTTCAGCTCGCACTTCCCGCCTGCCCCTGAGCTGCCTCACCTGCATCAGGAAAACTAATGAGCCTAGGGGCTCAACAAGTAAAAACTGAGGATAACAAGTTCACATAATACACACATAAATACATAAGCTAAAGACATAATTTAAAAGAAGTCAGATTAAGCTCAAATCTTTCTCATAAAAATCATATTGGGACAACAACCCAGATCACCCTTATTTTCTATGTGACTTATGGCCTAGAAACTCTCCTTAGGCCCTGGCACTTGGTCAAGCTAACATCTGAATTCAGGAACTGGGAAATAAATCCCAACTTAGCTGTGAAAGGGATTATAGTTTGCTAACCATAATCCTGTTCGTGAAGGGGCACTCTGGACCGTCAACCATCTCACCCACCCTTTGGCCCCCTGTTATCTATGCTATAAGTCCTTTAAAATTGAAATTAACTTCCTTTAAATTGATGAAATATCTTTTAAACAATGTACTTGATCGGAGCCCGATCACTTAAAATTTTGGGGTTCAATTCTTTAAAACTCAATTAACTTGTAAAACTTCACTGAGCGTACAGCTGGGCTGCGAGTTGGTGGTAACTGAAAACCAGCTCGGGTGAATAATTGAAGAACAAAGTGTCAAGGAGTTAACAATGATCTCAATAAAGAGTAATGGATTATCGATTACTGGTATTGGAATCATTCCGTGAAATCTGTTCAATGCAAGTGAAGGGCTGAACTCGAGAAAAGGTAGTCTAGCACGGACACAAGCTCGATCAGCTCGCGACTGGGTAGTCAGATCGAGTAGAAAGGTTAAACGTTTTCAATTCAGTTTTGGATAGACCAGCTCAGCTGGAGGATACTGTACCAGCATGGGATAAACCAGCTCAACTGAAGTGTATGGTACCAGCTTGGAATAAATCAGCTCAACTGGAGAGTACTGTACCAACACGGACAATCTCTAAACAGACCAGCTCAGCTTATCCAATCGGAACATAAGTCTCGTCAAACCAGCACCGCCTATCCCTTCAGAGCCATATTCAGAATTCTATAGCACATCGGAACTATAATCTTTTCCATGGTTAAAACGTAAACTCGAACATGTACGGCTCAGTGTTTTTTAAATGCAACCTCGTTCTTGCTGAAAGACAAACTGGTGAGTTTTCTCAAAACTTTAAACATCGTTGCTGTGAACCCATAACTTTCATACTTCAAGCCTTTGAATAAAACGTGAACATAACTGAACTGAAACTTACACATGCAGCAGGCAAGCAATCAATAGAAAACAAAGAAACAATATATATATATTTTCCAGATGCAACAAAGAATCAGCTTTACTTGCCTTAACTGAGAATCATGAACAACAGAGGATCTCGGCTGAATGCCACCACAAACACAAGCTGTCGAGCTTCTATGTATTTTGAGAATTGAAGTTCTCTTTCGTGAAAGTGAGCTCTATAACTCTCAAAATATCATTTTGTAATAAGTACGACTGGTAGTAGGTGTATAGTACTAGAAGAGGCATGGGTCACCTTACCAACCCACATAATTCACCAAAAACCCCCTACTACATCTTTAAATTTGGAAATCTACTACTATAATTTTATTGAAAACTGAACTCACATATCCAAAGCATTTTATATAAAATCACTGCCAGCTCAGGGTTGTGCTTGGGGCGCATCCTTCCAAGAACCTACTGACCGTAATTCTAAGCTGGAAGAGAAGAAATCAGCTTAGGTAAAAGAACCAGCTCGAACGATAGCTGGAAGAAAATATCAAAACAACCCTTAAAAAAAAACGGCTAACAAATGTGGTCATATGGATTTGGGGCGTTATATGTTCGTTGCTTCTGTTCATCATTATTTATATAGATAGCTCCAGCTATATAAATCTTCACATGATTTGCTGTACTGGCTAGTTGATCTTCTTTCCATCTTTGAAGAACTTGCCTTTCTTCATACGAGAATCACAGGAATGATACCGTTAGGTCCTGAAATAGAATCCGGTAAATTAGCCAGTAATTAAGCAGATGATTGATCTAATATGATCTGATAGATTCACGTCTAAATTGATTATTGTATGCTCTAAGCTGTTCTCTGTAGACATGATCTAAAATCTCGTCAGCTCTAAGCTGATACGTGAAAAACTGTAATCTGATCTTGCGATCTGATCCAAAACTGTCTGAGCTTATCTCTGCTGAATTGAACCTTTTTCAGGTCTGATCTGATATACAGTACTAAGATGATCTGGAAAACATTCCTCTGAGCTGTTCTGTAAACTGATAATATAAGTACTGACCTGAGACTTAGCTCTTCACGCTCTGATCTGAATTCTTATATGCTCTAAACTGAAAGCTATTCTTGAGCCATGAGCTGGTCTCTATGCTGTTTCCGCTCTAAGTTGTTTCCTGCGCTGTCTTAGCTCTGAGCTGTACATACCCGTAGTCTACTATAATTTGTTCTCTGTACGAAGCTCCGATCTGAATCTTCTCTAATCTGATTCCTTCTCTAAGCACTATTCTTATTTCGAAACTCCAATCTAATCTGTTCCGAGTCACTCTAATCTATTCTGCTTGCTCTGAACTCAAAGACGATGCTCTAAGCTGATCTGCTTGTTCCGAGCTGAATTGCGACTCTCTAAGCTGATCGTCTTGCTCTGAGCTGAATCGTGACTACCTGAACTGATCTACTTGCTCTAAGCTGAAAGCTGACTTCCTGAACTGGATAGCTACGCTGTAAACTGTTCTGCTTTCTCTAAGCTGATATTCATCGTTCTGATATGATCTACTCGTTCTGATATGATCTACTCGTTCTTAGCTGATCGACACTCTCTGAGCTGATCTGTGACATCCTAAGCTGTTATGCTCAGCACTTCATCGTACTGCTGTAATCTGTTCGAGTTCTTGAATTTGTTATCACAAAAACTTAAATTTTATTCTTAACAAACTATCTTCATCTTGTTTCATTTTCACAGAAGCAATTACGTCTCTCATGAATGCGATACACGAATGCGAATGTAACGACAAGCAAGAATAACTGAGACACAATTACGAGATATGCTTTTCAACTCCAGCGAGTTCTTGTTGTTACTTGTTTTAGTTTGTTGCTAAAACTTTCTAGATTCTATTCTTTCTATCAGATCACAAGAAAGCCTTAGAAAATCTATTGTAAAACACAATCTACGTGCTGGTGTAGTTGTTGATACAAAGATTTCAGCTCAGGTGCGGCCTGACTGATTGGATTAGGATACTTTGTATTCAAAACAAATCTTTTAGTGAAATTCTTCCAATCTTGGGAGAAGGGAAAACGTAGAAGTATTGTTTCAAACTCCAGAAACAAACTCTTCCTCTCAGCTATTTTAATTTTCTCGCATTCATCCATATTGTCCACTGTTTAATTGAGTTTTTTCCACAGAAACATTCTATTGCTCAAGAAAACAGCTTGACTGAGCAAGTGCTATCAGCTGGTAACTCAGCTGATCTGCAAATTATTTTAGAACACAAAGATGTCTAAATGAATTTATTCAACCCATCTTCTAAACTCCTATATCTATTTTTCGATGTTAACAGATACAATGAGTTCAGTTCGGGTACTGTCCAGCTAAGTGTTTTGTTGGGGATCCGGATCCGCCCCCCGGTCAGGCAGCGGAAGAACAAAATTTATAGACACCGGGAGGCGATCAATACGAATAACAGTTCTATATGTATCGACATACATAGGGTGTTTAGCAAGTTACCTGTCTGGCACTTGTGCCTGGCTCCAACCGGTGTTTCAAGAACCCGGCGCTTCTCGGTAGATTGCTGTAGATTCGCCAATCCGGTCCACGGTTCTATATGTATCGACATACATAGGGTGTTTAGCAAGTTACCTGTCTGGCACTTGTGCCTGGCTCCAACCGGTGTTTCAAGAACCCGGCGCTTCTCGGTAGATTGCTGTAGATTCGCCAATCCGGTCCACGACCAGAT
>KV012576.1:291104-306633 GCA_001598015.1 Dorcoceras hygrometricum | reverse complement strand
TTTCTATCAAGTAGAAGTTCCCTTTCCATAAAGGTGGCATTCCTAGAGACAAACACTTTTGTCTCGCTGGGATAGTAGAAATATTATCCAATGGAATTCTTTGGATACCCAATGAAGTAGCATAAGATGGATCTCGTATCCATCTTATCTCCCACTGTCTGCTTCACGTAAGAAGGACATCTCCAAATCCTCATAAATGAGTACTTGGGTGGTTTGCCCATCCATATCTCATACGGAGTTTTATCCACTGCCTTGGTGTGGACATTGTTCAACAACATGACCGGTTTCGAGCGCAAAGCCCCAAAACGAGGTCGGAAGCTCAGTGAAGCTCATCATAGATCGAACCATGTCCAACAAGGTCCGATTACGACGCTCCGCTACACCATTGAGCTGTGGTGTGGCCGGAGGGGTCCACTGTGAGAGAATCACATTCTCCTTCAGATAATCTTGAAACCCAGTACTCAAGTATTCGCCACCTCGATCAGATCGAAGCGCCTTAATACTCTTGCCTAACTGATTTTCTACTTCAGCCTTGAATTCTTTGAACTTTTCAAAGGATTCAGATTTGTACTTCATTAAGTACAAATACCCGTACCGAGAGTAATCATCGGTAAAGGTGATGAAGTATGTGTGATCGTATTTAGTACCGATACTAAAGGGGCCGCACACATCAGTATGGATCAAATCCAATAGGCCTTGGGCACGTTCACCCTTGCCCTTGAAGGGTTGCTTGGTCATCTTTCCTTTCAGACAGGATTCACAAGTCGGTAGAGAGTTTATGTCTGACAGATCAAACAAGTCACTCCTAACTAACTTGTTCATCCTGCTTAGGGAAATGTGACCTAGCCTAGCGTGCCAAAGTTGTTCTGGGTTTAAGTCATCGTATTTCCGTTTAATTGTTGTTGTGTGTGTTTCGACATCGCGAGTTGGAACGTCTTTTAGTTTTAAGGTGTACAAATCGTTTATGCGTTCCCCAATTCCTATTAAACATTCATTCTTGTAAATATTGCAAATCGAATTAGCAAACATACAAGAATATCCATCTCTATCAAGCATAGGAATAGAAATAATGTTTTTAATTAATTCAGGAACAAATAAAACGTCTCGTAGCAACAACTTAAAATTTGAAGACAGAAATAAAACAATATCCCCTATAGCTACTGCAGCAACCCTTGCTCCATTGCCAAGCCTCAAGTGGGTCTCACCCTCTCTAAGACGTCGACTTCTTCTCATCACCTGCAAATCATTGCAGATATGAGATCCACATCCGGTATCAAGTACCCAAGAAGTTGAATTAAGAGACATATTTATTTCAATATAGAACATACCTTTTGCAGTTCGCAACTGCTAGCCTTGTGGCAGTGGTGGCAGACGTCCTCGCTCTTGTTAGGCTTAGAAGCCCTTGCCTTCGGCTTCTTTTGGCGGCGCACGGCGGGCGGCGGCGGCGGCGCTTGGAGAGGAGAAGTGGGCGGCGGTGATTAGGGTTAGGTCTAGGGTTTTGTGATTAATGATTGTCACTTAATTAAGTCTCTTAAGTCTAGACATATATAGACTTAAATTTGGACTTGGGCCGGTCCAACGGGCCTGGGTCCAAATGACGATATCAATCGCTGCGACTTCATCGTAACTCCGATCGCCGATCAGATCGGACCGATCGACTCAGTTTCCAAAACTGAATGCTATGATGTGAAAAACAATTTTTCAGACCATCAAACCCTAAATAGCAAAATGACCGTTTTGCCCCTCAATAGATTCAAACCCCGGTTTGACCCCTGTTGACTTTTAGGAAGTCGTACTTCCCGAAATCCTCTTCTCGTGCTCAACACATTGAGCTGAGTATCCGTGTGGGAATTTCGAATCCAGTACTTGTGTGACCCTCAATGGTTCAGGGATACAGCTAGCCGTGGGCCCACAACCATTGTGGCTCCGGAATCACAATTCCGGATCTACCCAACGGATCATGGTAAAGCGTCTAGCAACATCGCCCCATGATCCCCTAGGTATCACTGATAGTGTCTGCAAGAACCAGTCGGTCGTGGTTAGCGTACTGTACGGTCCTTTCAATCCATATATCCCGATCAGATCAACGACCATTGGTAAATCGAGAGTCGCTAGAGATCCGATAGCTATGCATACATCTTGGAGATCGAATAGTGACATCGCGAGTGTAACTAGGCAAACACATTTACCTAAAACACTTGTAGTACTCTGGCCAGAGATTTGCACACTATTATCCCCTCAGATAGCATAGGACATCCACGCATGTCTGCGAGCGGTGAATCCTCGACAACGATGCATTGACTCCTACATGCATTGGGGTCTCACCCAATCCCGACGCCTGATGACCCCAAGTGAGTCGGCAAACTAAAGGGAGTTCCGACCGACTCACAACAATTTTTTCAATGACGTGGACAGCTTTCCGGCATACATGACCCCCTCAATAATATGAGCCGGGCTATGTATACGGGTAGCATCGACGTACACCCATTGTTGATGGAAGGTAGGGTTAATTTAAACAATTTTAAATACCCTTTAGTTTATCGAATAAACTTTTTATCTTGATATAAGTTTTAAATCAAATTTAAAACGAGGGATTTTATTTTGGTCTCATGCATATTTAAATCTAATTTAAAACATGCAAACATGCGGATTCATTTAATCTATATATCAAATATATAAATAACATTGGGATGATCGATCGCGAGAGCTATGCGGTCCGTGGTTGCCAGCCACGGACCTGGGTCTAATCCTAGGGGTAATGCAATATGGAATGCAATCCTATTACAATGCTTTCCGGTTTTACAGATCTTCGGTCTTCAATATCTTGATCGTCATCTCCACCGTCTTCGGATGTCCTCCCACTAAATCTAGTAATTTACATTTAAATGTACTATGACAGATAAGGGATACATTTATCAAGGGGTGGGAACGGGCCACAAACAGGCCCACTTTAAATGATAATCAATATTATTAAAAACCGAAATCAAATAAAACCTATTGCATACACCTAACACATTGGGCACGGCTCTCGATCACCCCAATCATGCAATTAATCTAATTAACATGCATAATTAAATAATCTAATTATTTATCGTAAAATCATATTCTAATTACGAAATCGTATTTTATAATAAAATCGTATTTTGCCGTAAAAACAAATTTAATCAACAAAATCATATTTTATTACAAAATCACATTTCATAATTAAAATCACATTTTACTAATTTTAATTGTATCAAATTGGGTTTAAAACAATGTTAGGCCCAAAAACTTAAAATTTCAAAATCGATCAAAATCGGGCCCGACATCGCATACCGGCCCGAAAACTTCACGGGCTGCCCGGGACAGGCCCGAACTAAACCCTAAAAGATTTCAGACCAGCCGTCACGACATCGTCGGAAACTTGCCGGAGCGGCGGCCGGCCGGCGGCCGCCGCCACGAAAAATCGCGGCGGCAAAAAATGCGCGCGCGGCCGTGCGCATCTTCGCACAAGAGTGGCGCAACGTCGCTCGACGTCTGCCGGCCAGCATGCAGCAACCGTGCGCAACCAGCGGCGTGTAGGGACGACCAGTAGCGGCGCAACATCGCCGCACAGGAGGCGCGACATCGCGCGCTGCGGCCTCGACCATCGTGCTGCAGCGGCCGGGCGGCGTGCGCGACCTTCGCGCAAGGCGGCGCTCGACGTTGCGCGATGACGTTGCGGATCCAGCAGCCCACGGTCGGTCACCTCTCGCCCACCATCGCGCAGCCGTGCGTGGGGCAGCAGCCCGCGGTCGGCCGCCTAGCGCGACAAGCGCGCAGGCGAAGCGCGCGCGCATGCGCGCGGCTTGTGGGTGGCGCGCCGCCATGTGCGGCGGCGCCGTGGCTGGTTTGCAACGCTATTTCCATCGGTTTCCGATTCTGAAAATTGAAAGGTTAGATACAATTATGGCAATCATATTGATCAGATCCGGGAAACCATGGCTCTGATACCACTGTTGGGGATCCGGATCCGCCCCCCGGTCAGGCAGCGGAAGAACAAAATTTATAGACACCGGGAGGCGATCAATACGAATAAAAGTTCTATATGTATCGACATACATATGGTGTTTAGCAAGTTACCTGTCTGGCACTTGTTCCTGGCTCCAACCGGTGTTTCAAGAACCCGGCGCTTCTCGGTAGATTGCTGTATATTCGCCAATCCGGTCCACGACCAGATCCGAGACTCCTTCGTCAGACTGCACTAGAAGTCCTGACGAGATCAGCACGATTGGATTCTCCTCGAAAAACTAGGCCGGAACGAAATTCCGGCGAAGTTGGGCGGCGGCGGCGGCGCACGGCGGCGGCGGCGTGGTCGAGAGAGGAGAGGGAGGGTGGCGGCTGATTTTAGGTTTAGGGTTACAATGATGTAGTTGTGTTATGATTAATGAAGTCAATTAGTCTAATTAAATAGACTAAAGTTGGACTTGGGCCGGTCCAACGGGCCCGGGTCCAAATGACGATATCAATCGCTGCGACTTCATCGTAACTCCGATCGCCGATCAGATCGGACCGATCGACTCAGTTTCCAAAACTGAATGCTATGATGTGAAAAACAATTTTTCAGACCATCAAACCCTAAATAGCAAAATGACCGTTTTGCCCCTCAATAGATTCAAATCCCGGTTTGACCCCTGTTGACTTTTAGGAAGTCGTACTTCCCGAAATCCTCTTCTCGTGCTCAAACCATTGAGCTGAGTATCCGTGTGGGAGTTTCGAATCCAGTACTTGTGTGACCCTCAATGGTTCAGGGATACAGCTAGCCGTGGGCCCACAACCATTGTGGCTCCGGAATCACAATTCCGGACCTACCCAACGGATCATGGTAAAGCGTCTAGCAACATCGCCCCATGATCCCCTAGGTATCACTGATAGTGCCTGCAAAAACCAGGCGGTCGTGATTAGCGTACTGTACGGTCCTTTCAATCCATATATCCCGATCAGATCAACGACCATTGGTAAATCATAAGTTGGCTAGTTGGGCATCTACTCTAACAGTCTTATCCTCATTTTTACGGCCCAATCGACTAGGAACATGTTTAGAATACACAGCGACTATTAGATGTGTTTCATGATAGCCGTCATACCCACTATCACATCTAACATACGCTTTAGTGTATTCTAGGTCTTTACTCAACACAATTGTAAATCATTACACACATAATGAAAGTAAAGAATGCCATATAAAAGAATGCGAATATCATATATAAAGATCGTTTGTACAAGAGTCAATAAAACCCACACGCCACAAGTTGGCTAGTTGGGAATCTACTCTAACATGTTTAGGATACTGTGTATCTTATTCAAAGCCTTCTGGTGAATATCCTTCCAGATTGGAAGAAGGGGAGACGTAGCATTGCTTCGAAGTTCCAGAAACAAATTCCTTATATGTTTTCTTATTTCAGTTCACATACATCTGTATTTTTGAGTTCACTATTTAATTGAGATCTTTCTGCATAAGTATTTTATTTCTCAATATAACATAACAGATTGAGTATTGGATGCAATTGTTAACGCAACTGATCTGAAAAATCCTTTTAAAAAATATATTTTTTGAAAAAGGTTTGTTCACACCCTCTGTGTTGTTCTTTATTCGAACTATCAAATGGTATCAGAGCAATTTTTTGATATGATTCGATCATATCATATTTAGTACTCAGCACGTTCAATATTTTGTATATATTTTCATCCAAGAAAATAATCGTGCTATTAACGTCAATACTTGGTATATATGTTCTTTACTGAAAAATCATATATTAGTACTTAATTTGAAAAATATCAAACTGGTTTGCTTTTAATGAACTGGTCTCTGAGTTCACTGTTCTCTGAGCTGGTTGCTGAACTCTGAGCTACTCTTGCTCCAAGCTGGTGAACCAGCTTGGATGTCCTCTGCGATCTAGTTATCTTGTGTTGGAACAGCTCGGGCGTCCCCTCACTGTACCAGCTTGGATATCCTCTACTAGACCAGCTTGGGCGTTACCTCACTGTTCCAACTTGGACATCTTCCAAATATGCTCTTGGTTCGATCTGTTACAGTGCTTTGTTCCAGCTCGCTGCTGAGCTGCTACATTTATCTTCATCCACCTCATTTCTAGTCTGTACCAACTCGCTTTCGATCTGGTTCGCTGCACACTTAGTACAAATCGGTAGTAAAATATCAGCAGATTTTGTGTTAATCAAAATTAAGATTCTGATCTGTAAACACAGATCCAACAATACCCCCCTTTTTGATTTACACAAAACCTGAACAAACATCTGCACAAAATAACAGTTTTCAAATTATTTATTCCCCTTTTTGTGGGAATCAAAAAGGGTTTCAAAATGTTGTCTCCCCCTTAATATAAGAAACAAAGCTCCCCTTACCAGCACGGGGATTTTGGTTTTCGAAAAAAAACATTTTAGGGAGGTAGTTTGCAGAAAAGCATGTATGATATGAATTTTAAACAACTGAGACCGTGCTACTGAAAAATTCTCATCTATTCAGATTGGAGGAATAATAAAATTCAATTTACAGAATCTCTTCCATTTTTCCCTAACTTTTAGCCTCGCCAAACCTAGAGATCTTGGCGTCTACAGATCTCGTGCAATCTGTCAACTCGTCAGAACAGATAAGAGCTATGAGAGCTGAAAATGACTTTAAAACCTTCAAAAATTTTTCAATTTAAAAATTCTCTTTCAAGAACAACCTGCTCTGATATCACTTGTTAGGATCGAAGACCCTCTAATTACGTGCATGTGAGAAAAATTTATTTGAAAAGGCAGCACGTAAGAGAGGAAAAACCGGATCGCGTCAACGCTGGTACCAGCTCGTAGTAGCACTGCGAGCTGGTCGCTCGATCTGGTCTGTTAAATCTTGAGCTACAATAGCTCATGTTCTTGAAAGGTTTTGAGCCCCGAGAAGTTGATCATGTATGATAAAAATCATGCGGAAAGCACCTGAACTACCCTCTGTAAATTGAAACAATTAAACTGGTTTTAAACATGTGTCCGTGCAGATGCAGAAAGCTGTAAATGCAGTAAGTAAAGAAAACAAACACTGCGAATTTGTTTATGGAAGTTCGGAGCTGAATCTCCCACGTCTCCCCTTCTTCCGTAATCGGGAAGGATTCCACTAGAAGACTTTGATTTCAGCGACCCTCGCGACAACCCACTCCTATGACCAGCAGCCGCAAGAACTCCTAGCAACACCACTGTACACCAACCCGAAAGCTGCATGTGTCTGACTCACTTCTTTAACGCCTCTGTGAGAAGGCCACACACACTTCTTTAACATCTCTGTATGAAAGACAACAATTATAATGTTTGTGATTCACTCACTAATCTATACAGCTCATCTCTCGAAACTGTGAGTGAATCGTGTGCGAGAATTTACAGTGTAAGCTCACTCGCTCATATATTTCTCAAACACTGGGTAGTGCTTCTGTGAAAGCTGTTCCTTGCTGTTTTCTTCCCTCTGTTTTGTGCCTCTCTGCACTTGTATTCTATTTGATCTATTCTCTTCACATGACTTCTTGCTCTGTTCACTGTCTTGATATATAAAGCCTTTGTGCAGATTGATCCGTTGGACACAATAATACAGCCGTTGAAAAGTCTACTGAAAACAGTGTAAGCTCACTCGCTCATATATTTCTCAAACACTGGGTAGTGCTTCTGTGAAAGCTGTTCCTTGCTGTTTTCTTCCCTCTGTTTTGTGCCTCTCTGCACTTGTATTCTATTTGATCTATTCTCTTCACATGACTTCTTGCTCTGTTCACTGTCTTGATATATAAAGCCTTTGTGCAGATTGATCCGTTGGACACAATAATACAGCCGTTGAAAAGTCTACTGAAAAGGTTCTGACATGGCTGTACCTTGCATCCTTTGTCAATAAATGCAATTGCAGGCTTTGTAGACTTTGAGTTCTCTTCATTTAATGCGCTGCAGCCTTTGCTTAAATTAAGCTCTGTCTTGATGTATACGTTGCAACAGATTAGTTTGAACTTGATTAAACTGTTCCTCGTATATGCTAAAGTTCAAACTGCTTTGCTTTTAATGAACTGGTCTCTGAGTTGTTCTCTGTTCTCTGAGCTGGTTGCTGAAATCTGAGCTGCTCTTGATCCAAGCTGGTGAACCAGCTTGGATGTCCTCTGTGATCTGGTTATCCTGTGCTGGACCAGCTCGGGCGTCCCTAACTGTACCAGCTTGGATATCCTCTACTAGACCACCTTGGGCGTCCACTCACTGTTCCAGCTTGGACATCTTCTCAATATGCTCTTGGTTTGATATGCTACAGTGCTTTGTTCCAGCTCTCCGCTGAGCTGCTACATTTCTCTTCATCCACCTCGTTTCTAGTCTGTACCAGCTCGCTTCCGATCTGGTTCGCTGCTCACTTAGTACAAATCGTTAGTAAAATATCAACAGGTTTTGTGTTAATCAATTAAGATTCTGATATGTAAACACAGATCCAACAATGTGTTTAATTTACATGATAAAAATAAGTGGATAATGAATCCATATACAAGGAATGTTAATGATAAAATGAATGCGAAAGAAAGGATGCGTTAATATAATATGTATGTGGCATCTCACACGTTTTGCTGAATTGACGGATGTTATTTGTTGGTCCCAGGTGGGGCACCTCAAGATAGAATATTAAATTGGATAATAAAAATGGATACCAAAATTTTACGTGGAAAACCCCTAAAAATTATTAGGGTAAAAACCACGGGCAAGATGAACAATACCACTATAATATTTTGAGAATTACACCATCTCACTGTGTTTCCAAAGAGACACACACTCTCTTAATATAGGAGAAATCTATCTCACAAATATTATAAGCTACTAAAAGCGGGTAAAATTTTCGCTTTTGGCCTGACGGTTTAAAACAATATAATTTAAAATAATGCAATACTCAAAATATATCCCAACTTATAAAATCAACAAAACAACAAATGGCTACAAGCCATAACAAAACAGTATTGCATACAACCATAAGTATCAAACTCCAACTACCGGATACAGCCACGAAGCACAGGGCAACCCCCTGGCTAACTCAACTGATACATATAAATATGCTATACGCAACTGGGATACTCTAACCACCTCCTGGGGCACCACCAGCTGGATTAAAACCACGACCAGCTGTAAAACCTGGGTTCCCTGAAAACAACACAACAAGGAAAACAACCAAGCCCCAGAGGGACATGGGATCAAACCCCAGTACGGAGAGCAACTATAAAACAGCAGTTAACAGCAAGAATAAAATGCAGATGCTATGCATGAGAAAGGAAACAACAGCTCAACGGAAACTGCAAAAGAATATGTGGCCACGGTGAGTGTAGGACATGTGGGTGCTACCCACTCACCCATACTCGCCCACCCTTACCAGATGCATCAACAACTCAACCTATGAACTGTGGTAGCTAGCCACTCGGCGCATAGGGGAAATGAGAGTGCGGAATCACCGCTCGCCCTCGCATCCTGGTAAGAAAACAGAGAGACAACAACGAACAAAGGCTGCAATAGCTGAATGGAATGCGTGTATGCAACATGCTGGAACAACAAACATATAACCATATGCAACACAACAATTACACATGGTAAGCATACACAGCTCTCACACAGAGCAACAACACCACACGGCAATCCAAACACAGCCATCTCACAATTTATTCAAGCCAGGTTTCACGCTGAATTACAAGCTCAAGATCCGTACCTCAATTCTGTGCAATAACTACCACAACAAGGAGCCCGAGAGATCTGATTAGGAACCTGCTGAACACACAACGTACAAGCATAAATCTCACGGGTCACAAGCACAAAACCCACGGCTGGGAGTTACAACTCAAACCAGCAACTGATTCCAACAATACCACTAACAGGAATCTTAAACAAAGGCTAAGACTAAGATCTCAACAACAATTCGAAGTTCTACCTCAACGACGCAACACACGGCCGAAGACAGCAACTTCGTGATCTCGCTCTAGCCAACAACAGCCTCCAAGAATGGTATAGGATGGAAGAACTTCTCGAGAGGAGTCCAAAGCTACCTCAAACGCCCAAAACAACGGTCGGAAACGAGGGAATTTTCCGAAGAAACTCACGGTGAACAGTACTAGGGTTCGAGAAACAGAGGTCGATAATAAGGAGAATTTTACTAAGTATGGGATCTGGTATCTCAATTCGAAGACCAAGTCTTTCTTAAATAAATCTCGCGACTGCTGAAATCTGGTTTATAAGTCCACCGACGAAAACCAGCAGTTGCTCTACAACCATCGGCTGGTTCTCAAATCCAAAAGCTGGATTGTATAACACTCAAAAGCTGATACCAGACGTTGCATCAAAACGCTGCGTTCCAACTTAATAAAACGGCGTCGCATAGCTGGCGTCATCAAATCCGGGCGATAAACCTCGCGCAATACCAGCCGCAAGCTACAGGAAACCAGACGCAAGCTACAGTAGAGTTGACCATCGTTGACATCTACTCTCAGCTGGACAACCAGCAGGCACACGCGAACAGATCCCACCAGCTGGTACCAGACGCAACACTCAAAACGACATCGCACCAACTAATCAAAACGCTAACGCTTTGCCCTCAACAAATGAGATAAAGCAGCAACTGGATACAAACATGCTACCAGCTTTCACTTAACACAACGCATCCAGATTTCACTAAACGACGGCGTTTAGGAATCTCGCGCTACTAAAACACGCTAAGACTGGATTTCACCAAATCGACCAGCTCTCACCACGAAACCAGATATCACAATCAAATCTCAAAACTCAAAAATACGAAAACTTCCAGAATTGCTTAAAATGAGAAATCTGACCTGAAAATACTAACCAAACTTCCAAACAGAGATCTGAACCACCAGAAATCTCTAAAATCCGATTAATTCCAACAAACTAATCTTAATTACATTTCAGGTCTCACATTTCTCCCCCACTAAAAAAGATTTCATCCCCGAAATCAAACAACAATCTGGAAATACAACTAAACAGCAAAATACACAACAGAACTCTGCCCAACACAAGCCAAGAGTTCAAGATTACTGAGCAAACAATTAACAACAACTATGGAAGAAATACAACCAAAAGCTACAAACTACTGGAATTTAGCTCAACAGCTACTCAAACAGATGCGGCCACTCGAGCTGCATCTTTTCTTCCAGCTCCCAAGTAGCTTCTTCCCTTCCATGTTTGCTCCATTGCACCATCACCAACGGAATGGTCTTATTCCTCAACTGTTTCTTTTTTCTGCCAAGGATCTGCATGGGATATTCCTGATAGCTCAACGACTGATCTAGCTCCACCTCGTCAGTCCTAAGCACATGAGACGGATCTGGCTCATACTTCCTCAACATGGAAACATGAAAGACGTCATGAAGAGAAGACAACTCTGACGGTAACAACAGCCGATACGCTAAAGGGCCAATCCTCTAAATAATCTCATACGATCTGACGTAACGAGGGGCTAACTTTCCCTTGTGTCCAAAGCGCATGACACTGCGAAACGGAGAAACTTTGAGAAAACATGATCACCAACCTGAAACTCTACTTATTCGCATAACTGGCTTGGTGATCTTGGGCAGCTTTCATCCGCTGTTGAATAAGATCCACATGATCTTTCATTTGCTGCACAAAGTCAGTGGCAGATAGCTGCTTCTCCCCCACTTCTTCCCAACATACCGGTGATCTGCACTTTTTGCCATACAAAGCCTCAAACGGTGCCATGCCAATCGTCATTTGGTAGCTGTTATTGTACGAAAACTCAACCAAAGACAACGTGTCTTGCCAGCTACCACCGAAATCCAACACAATAGCTCGCAACATATCCTCCAATGTCTGGATAGTGCGCTCAGATTGGCCATCTGTCTGGGGGTGATACGCGGTGCTCATCGCCAATCTGGTACCCAAAGCTGTTTGTAAACTCTTCCAAAACCTGGAAGTAAACCTCGGATCTCGGTCGGAAACGATTGAAACAGGCACACCTTGCAATCTAACAATAAAATCAACGTACAGCTTCGCCATATTCTTCAACGAGAAGGTCATTCCATAGGGAATAAAATGTGCAGACTTCGACAGTCGGTCTATAACCAACCAAATAGCATCGCACCCTCTGCTGGAACGAGGCAGATGCGTCACGAAATCCATAGCAATGTGCTCCCAATTCCATTGGGGCACTTCCAAACTCTGCAACAGACCACCAGGTCTCATCCTTTCGGCCTTAACTATCTGAAAATTCAAACAACGAGCGACAAAACCAGCAACGTCACTCTTCAGGTCAGCCCACCAGAAGTGCGGCTTCAACGAATGGTACATCTTCCGTGCACCAGTATGAACACTATGTCTGCTGCAGTGCGCTTCCCGAAGGATCTCCTCCTTCAAATCAATCAAATTGGGCACAACCAACCTGCCCTGGAAACGCAAACAACCATCGGAAGAGACAGAATAGTCCTCAAGTTCTCCAGCCCTGACCTTTAACTTCAACTCGTGGATAGACGGATCAGTCATCTGAGCTGCTCGAATAGTCGAAACAATCTGTGGCTCCACTTGGAACGATGAAACCACCACGCAATCCTCAGCCGGGTAGAATCTCCAACCCGTAGTACTAAGATGCTCCTGATCCTTAGAGATGTACAACGACGCAAGCATCTCACTAGCCTTCCTGCTCAAAGCATCGGCCACTACGTTCGACTTCACAGGCTGGTACTTAATCTCGCAATCAAAGTCTTTTAGCAGCTCCATCCAACGACGTTGTCTCATGTTCAGGTCAGGCTGTGAAAACAGATACTGCAAACTTTTGTGGTCGGAGTACACCACAAACTGCTCGCCATACAGGTAGTGACGCCAGATCTTCAACGCAAAGACCACCGCTGCTAACTCCAAATCATGGACTGGATAACGAGTCTCGTGCGGTTTCAACTATCGCAAGGCATACGCAATGACTCGGCCATTCTGCATCAAAACACAGCCCAATCCATTAAGCGAAGCGTCAGAACAAACAACAAATCCACCTGTTCCGGACGGCAGAGCCAACACAGGCGCAATAGTCAGTTTCTCTTTAAGCAGTTGAAAAGCATTCTCACGCTGCTCAGTCCAAACAAAACACTTGTCCTTCTGAGTCAATTGAGTCATCGGCTTTGCTATACTTGAGAATCCCTCAATGAAGCGACGATAATAGCCAGCCAGACCCAAGAAACTACGAATCTCGGAAACATTTCTGGGACGCTCCCAGTTCAGAACGGCATCAACCTTGCTAGGATGTACAGAAATCCCCTCGGCAAAAATCACATGTCCCAAGAATACGACGCGATCCAACCAGAACTTGCACTTGGAGAACTTAGCATACAACTGCTGGTCTCTCAGCGTCTGAAGGACAATTCGTAAATGCTCCTTGTGCTCCAAAGGAGTCTTCGAATAGACTAAGATGTCGTCGATGAACACGATTACAAACTGATCAATAAAATCATGGAAAACTCGGTTCATCAAATCCATAAAGACTGCGCATTAGTCAATCCAAACGGCATAACCAGAAACTCAAAATGCCCGTACCTCGTACGAAAAGCAGTCTTCGTGACATCTTGTTCTCTCACTCTCAGGCTAGACGATACGGGGCACGAGAAATCGGAGTTGTGCCTGGCACCAACTCTATGCTGAAGTCTATCTCCCGCCTCGGAGGAAAACCAGGAATCTCCTCCGGAAACACGTCGGGGAATTGTCGCACCACGGGAACGTCACTAAGCTGAACACTAGAAGAAGAAGACGCATCCAAAGCGTAAATCATAAAGCCAGCATTCCCCAAAGACAACAAGCTGAACATCTTCATCGCTGAGACTAAGGGAATCTTCGATCTAGAATCCTGGCCATAGAAGTCCCACTTCTCGCCAGAAAAAGGACTAAAACGAACAATTCCATGAAAACAATCCACATAGGCCCTATAGTTGGACAGCACATCCATCCCAACTATGCAATCGAAATCCCACAGCATCAATCGGATCAAGTTCGCTAATAGGACATGCTCACCAAACCGCAACACACCATCTAAGAAAACCTCCTGGGAGAACAGGCTCACACCACCAGGGGTAGAAACAGAAACGGCATCGCGCAAAGAAATGGTACACAGACCATTCTCAACAACAAACGAATCAGAAATAAACGAATGCGATGCATCGGTGTCAAACAACACACGCTAAGGAAAATCAAAAACAAGGCAAGTACCTGCGATCACCCGACTCGGTGTCTCCTCGGCCTGCTCCCTAGTGATGGCGTTAACCTGAGCATGCTGGGGTACAGAGAAGAAAGGCTGAGACGACTGTCCAAACCGCGATGGACCAAGCTGCTGAAACGGCCTAAACTGAGTCTCACCTAATCGGGGCTGCTGAAAACTGAGGGGAACGACCTCTAGACTGACCTCCTCGACCCTGAGACTGGCCCGCAGTTTGCTGTGATCCAGCTGACGGACACACTCTAGCAAAATGCCCGTACTGACCATAAAGGTTGCAGGAGCCCTGCACACCAACACACTGCGTAGACGGATGCTTTCCACCGCAAAAAACACAAAACTCAGCCTGAGAACTGCTTCTACTCGAGCTGCCTGAACCAGAAGAGCCAGAACCCGACTTCTTCTTGAACTGCTGACCGCGGGGTCGGAACCTCTGATGGCCAGACTGCTGAGCCACCTGCTGCTGATGCTGCTGCTGCTAGGGCTGATGGGCTGACTGGGAGGACTGTGAAGACTGCGCTCCCTGAATAGCAGGACGACTAACCTGTGCCGCCTGCTGCCTACGAGCACGACGACTCTGCAAACCTTCCTCGATATCAATAGCAGTGTCAACTGCTTCAGCATAGCTCTTGGGTTTGCTGGTCAACACCATCTGATACAACTCTTCGTTCAAGCCCTCAAGAAATCTAGTCCTCTTGGCCCTCTCCCGGCCAGAAACATGGGGAACGTACGCCAACAGAGAAGAAAACTTCCTAGCATACTCCCGAACAGTCATGGAACCCTGCTCCAGATGGTCGAACTCCCGCTCACGGGCGTTCACATAAGACTCGGGTACATAATCCTGCCGGAAGGTCTCGCAAAAACTGTCCCAAAAGATCCCAACACCAGTCTCCAAAAAGGTACTCGAAGCGCCTCGCCACCAGCGCTCTGCAGCCTTCCTAAGCAAGAGGGTCGCTAAACTCAGCCGAAGATCATCATCATACTGCACCCGATCGAAAAGACCAATAATATTCCTGAGCCACGAGTCCGCATCCTCACTGGACTCATCACCATTAAAGACTGGAGGGTTCATCCCCTGAAACCGTGCTATAACAAAATCCATCCGCCCACCGGGGGAGGCAAGTCACCAACTTCCTCCTCCTCAAAGAGGGTCGCTAAACTCAGCCGAAGATCATCATCATACTGCACCCGATCGAAAAGACCAATAATATTACGGAGCCACGAGTCCGCATCCTCACTGGACTCATCACCATTAAAGACTGGAGGGTTCATCCACTGAAACCGTGCTATAACAACATCAATCCG
>KV012576.1:257174-275978 GCA_001598015.1 Dorcoceras hygrometricum | reverse complement strand
GTAAAGTGAAACGATGTCGTTCGCATAAATCAGTCGCTACAACCAGCTGCTACAACCAGTCGTTACAACCAGTCGTTACAACCAGCTGCTACTAGTTTTATGGAACCAACGCATCTGCTGAATATCAAAATGAAATGTATCTGCTGAATTTTGAAAGATGACGCAACTGCTGAAATTTGAAAATAAAACGCGTCTGCAGATTTTGCGAAAGCAAAGCATCTGCTGAATTTGCGAAAGCAAAGCATCTGCTGAATTTGCGAAAGCAAAGCATCTGCTGAATTTGCGAAAGCAAAGCATCTGCTGAATTTCATACTTAGAATATTTTTGACAAGGCAATATCAGCAGTGGTATAAGAACCAGCTCTTGTTCTTAATAAACAGATAACCATGAACTACGAAGTTTACCTTCCTTTAAAGACTTCGACATATCTTATGAAACTTCTGGAAAAGATCGAATAAGCTACTTGTAAGCTATTTCGATGAATGAATCACTGAAACTTCAGGAATTCATTAGAATAACATCACCAAAACATTTTCTAAATCATCCTTGAATCCAAAATTACAGTAACTCAACTTCTTTCGAAAACAGAGCATGAACTTTACGGTTTTCTTGAAGAACAGCCGAGGCCATCTCCCTTTTCTTTAAAACCATACATAATCATAAAACAGAATTGAATATATGCTTTCTGTTGAGTGAGCAAGAAACAGAGTTTACTTGCCTGGTATTTTTAACACAAGAACAGCAGAGAATTCAGTATACTTCTTGCACACCGCCTGTCTCCTTTAAAACACTTTGAAAGTATTTTGTTCGGCTTCTTGAGAGCGAGCACCGCTTAATATGATTTGATTTGAAAGTAATGATGCATGAAGCAGCTTAAGATCCTATTTTTATGATTTACAATGAATAAGGAAGGAAAACACGTTATATCATTATGCCAATCTTCTGAAAAGAGCGTGCTCTGTTTTTAAAAATAAAAGATGCAAATGGAAGCCGACAATTTTAGTTAAATAAAGAATCCACTTGGTTTGCAGAAGTCACTAAACATCTACTGTAATTGCATTCTAACATTGAAATATCAATCCATAATAGAATAAAGATTGATCATTGCATAGACAGAAATATTCAAGAATCGAATTGTAATAGCAATGTAATCCATCAATCTCATATCTTCCTAATTGTGGACTTTTAAATGATCTGGTCGTTACAATAACCCTCGCGCAATACCAGCCGCAAGCTACAGGAAACCAGACGCAAGCTACAGTAGAGTTGACCATCGTTGACATCTACTCTCAGCTGGACAACCAGCAGGCACACGCAAACAGATCCCACCAGCTGGTACCAGACGCAACACTCAAAACGGCGTCGCACCAACTAATCAAAACGCTACCGCTTTGCCCTCAACAAACGAGATAAAGCAACAACTGGATACAAACATGCTACCAGCTTTCACTTAACACAACGCATCCAGATTTCACTAAAACGACGGCGTTTAGGAATCTCGCACTACTAAAACACGCTACGACTGGATTTCACCAAATCGACCTGCTCTCACCACGAAACCAGCTCTCACCACGAAACCAGATCTCACAACCAAATCTCACAAATCAAAAATACGAAAACTTCCAGAATTGCTTAAAATGAGAAATCTAACCCGAAAATACTAACCAAACTTCCAAACAGAGATCTGAACCACCAGAAATCTCTAAAATACGATTAATTCGAACAAACTAATCTTAATTACATTTCAGGTCTCACATGTATAAATGAGAGAACACTTGATGTTGGGATGCTTTTTGCAAATGAACAGGGGAGCTCTATTTATAGAGCTCCGGGACTGAAGAAAGGAAATTCTACTTGGAATTTCCTTTGCACATGGCAGACAAGCATTTAATGCTTGTCTGCCACCTCCTTAACATTTCTTCCACTTGGAGATTTGATTGAGAATCAAGCACATCTTCACACATCTTTTCAATCTTGCCATGCCCTGCTGCTCACGTTTCTGCTTGGCCACATGAGGATCTAAACCACTCAAACTTATCAGTATTCACTGGCTTGGTCAGATAATCAGCCATG
Source organism: Dorcoceras hygrometricum (assembly GCA_001598015.1). Classification (NCBI taxonomy): domain Eukaryota; kingdom Viridiplantae; phylum Streptophyta; class Magnoliopsida; order Lamiales; family Gesneriaceae; genus Dorcoceras; species Dorcoceras hygrometricum. The sequence goes on along the minus strand of KV012576.1, from coordinate 273,905 downwards.
TTATCCTTTGTATGGATCTTCTGCATATCCACACTTCCTTCCTCTAGTACATCCCGCACAAAGTGAAATTGTACTCCAATGTGTTTAGTCCTGGAATGAAAGGCTGGATTCCTTGTAATATGCAAGGCACTCTGACTGTCACAAAACAAAATAACTCTCTCTTGTTTGTGCCCAAGTTCCTCCAACAACCTTTGAATCCATATAGCCTCCTTGCAAGATTGAGTAGCTGCCATGTACTCTGCCTCCGTTGTAGATAAAGCCACAACTGTCTGCAGTTTTGTAGCCCAGCTTACTGTACCTTCCGCAAGTGTAAGCACATAACCAGTAGTAGATTTTCTCTTATCAGGATCGCCTGCGTAATCTGAATCAAAATAACTCTCTCTTGTTTGTGCCCAAGTTCCTCCAACAACCTTTGAATCCATATAGCCTCCTTGCAAGATTGAGTAGCTGCCATGTACTCTGCCTCCGTTGTAGATAAAGCCACAACTGTCTGCAGTTTTGTAGCCCAGCTTACTGTACCTTCCGCAAGTGTAAGCACATAACCAGTAGTAGATTTTCTCTTATCAGGATCGCCTGCGTAATCTGAATCAACATAGCCCCTGAGTGTCAAAATGATCCTCCAAAACATAATGCAGCATTTGAGGCACCCTTAATGTATCTAAGGATCCTATTCACCATGCTCCAATGCTCTCGTCCAGGATTCGCCATGTACCGACTAACTGCTCCGACTGCTTGTGCAATGTCCGGTCTAGTACAAATCTTAGCGAACATCAAACTCCCCACTGTCGATGCATACGGTATTCGAGACATCTCCATCCTCTCTGCTTTATTTCTAGGACACATATCAGAGGATAACTTGAAGTTAACAGGAAGAGGGGTTGAGATTGGCTTACTATCTTGCATGTTGAAGCGGTGCAAGACTTTCTTCAAATAATTTGCCTGGGAAGGCCAAATCTTTCTGTTACTTCTGTCTCGACGAACTTGCATCCCTAGAGTCTTGTTTGCTGGTCCTAAGTCCTTCATATCAAATTCCCTAGCCAATTGTGCCTTCAGTTCTTGGAAACGATCGGGGCCTACTACCAACATGTCGTCTACATACAACAGCAAAATGATATAATCATTTCCACCAGACCTCTTGAAATATGTGAAAGGGTATGCACTCAGTCTGCTGTATCCAAAGCTCATGATATATGAATCAAATCTCTTGTACCAACACCTCGGCACCTTTGAGACCGTACAAATATTTCTTCAACCTGCAAACCAAGTTCTCTTTGCATGTCTCAGCAAAACCTTCTGGCTGGAGCATATAGATTTCTTCTTCAAGATCTCCATGAAGAAAAGCCGTTTTCACATCTAGTTTTTCTAGATGTAGGTCAAACACCGCACACAATGCTAACACGACTCTGACTGTATTGAGTCGAACCACAGGAGAAAATATCTCGTTGAAGTCAATCCCTTCTTTATGAGCATACCCTTTCACCACTAATCTGGCACGATACCGCTCCACTTGGTTATTGCCATCACGCTTGATCTTATAGACCCATCTAATACCAATAGCTTCCTTCCTCGTGGTAGGATAAAAAGATCCCAAGTTTTATTCCTGTCTAGAGCCTCCAATTCTTCCCGCATTGCTGTCATCCACAAGGAAACATCCGAGATTCGAGTGGCCTCTTGGAAACTCGATGGCTCACCATCCTCTGTTAGTAGACAGTATGCAATATTGCTTTCAATGACATAATCTGAAAGCCAACCTGGTGGTCTTCTCTCTCGAGTTGACTGCCTCACTTTGTAAACTTCTGACTCTACTGATTCTTATTCCTCGTGCTCCGGTACTGCTTCACTAGAAATTTGATATTCGTTCGTCTTATTTTCCACCTGAATTGTAGTAGTTTCTGATTGTGCGCCTTTGTCTCCCTTCACTTTATCTTCATCGAAAATAACATCCCTGCTGATGATAAGCTTATGAGCAATAGGATTCCACAAGCGAAACCCCTTCACTACATCAGCATAGCCCAAGAAGATACACTTTCTGGATTTAGAATCTAACTTTGATCTTTCTTGTTCGTTTTACAATACGTACATAGGACTTCCAAATGTATGCACCAGAGAATAATCCGCTGGCTTTCCAGTCCACACCTCCATTGAAGTTTTCAAATCAATCGCTACTGATGGAGATCGATTGATAACATAACAAGCGATATTTGCTGCTTCTGCCCAGAATGACTTGGCTAGGCCCGCAGTATTCGGCATATCTCTTGTTATATCCAACAAGGTTTTGTTCATCCGCTCTGCCACTCCATTTTTTTGAGGCGTATAAGCCGTCGTGAATTGTCTTTTGATGCCCTCATGTTGGAAAAATGCATCAAACTCATCGATGGTATATTCTCCTCCATTGTCAGTCCTCAAACACTTGATTTTCTTTTCAGAATCAAGTTCAACCCGCGCTTTGAATACTTTGAAGACTTCAAAAACATCTGATTTCTATTTGATTGGATAAACCCAACATCTCCTACAGAAATCATCAATGAACGAGACAAAATATCTCGCTCCTCCTAGAGATACGACCTGTTATTGCCAAACATCTGAATGAATCAGCTCCAAGGTGCTTTAACTCCTGGCCGTAGAAGTGCCAAACTTTAATCTGTGTTGTTTATTGGTAACACAATGCTCACAAAAGGGTAAGATTACTTTTGTAAGCCCCGGTAACAGCTTCCATTCAGAGAGAATTTTCAATCCTCGTTCTGACATATGCCCGAGCTTTGTATACCATAACACCGATAATTCTTCTCCCGAATTACTTGATGCAACAGCTAGTTCCGCTTCTTTGTGTGTTTGCTCCAGAAGAACATACAGATTTGCCGCAACCTTTTCCGCCTTCATCACCACAAGCACGCCTTTAACAATTTTCATGATCCCTCTCTCGATACGGGTCTTACAGCCAACATCATCCAATTGTCCCAAGGACAACAGATTCTTTGACAGGCCCTTCACATGTCGTACCTCCTGTATGGTGCGAATAGTGCCATCAAACATTTTGATTTTGATGGTACCAACCCCAGCGATTTCCAAAGCATGATCATTTCCCATGAATACAGACCCTCCTGAGACAGGTTCATATTGGTCGAACCATTCTCTCCGAGACGTCATGTGCCACATCGCACCTGAGTCCATAATCCATGTCACAAAACTTCTGTCTGCCTTCCGCAACTATTGTTGCTTCACTGAACAATATTTCAGCATCGCCTGAAGTGCTCGCGACATTTCCTTGAGAACTTTTCTCAATATTCCTCATACACTCTTTCTTGAAGTGCCCTTTACCGCCACATTTATAGCAGTAAATATTTTTCTTCTTACTTCGTAATTTTGATCTACCATTCCTGTAACTCCCACTGAAGTCACGTTCCGTTGATCGTCCTCTTATCACCAGCAAGGCCTCAGCTTGCTTTGAAGATGCCAACCTGTCTTCCTTATTCTTGCGTCGACTTTCTTCGCTGAGAACCACGTTCAAAACATGAAATGAACCAGACTCTAGAATTTTTTTTTTAACATATGCGGAAAACATATACTTAAAGTATGGCTCATTCCCTTTTTAAAATATTTCTAAATCATTTTCTTAACAAAACTTCAAATAGAAATAAATAATTATTTTAAGTCATAAACCATCCGTACCGTAAAAAGACAACTGCATAAAGTACTGAAAATGAACATTTTTAAAACCGACATAAAAAAATGATCATGACAGAACTGAAACATAAAGGCGGTCACGGGGACTGCTGCAGCAGACGCTCAGAGGTCCTCACCGCCAGTCGGGATATACTCATCAGCAGGATCATCACCTGCATCATTTAAACCTAGTGATCCTAGCGACTCGGCATGCTCTATCGTATATCATAACAAAGTACATACTAATAAAATCGCATGCAGGCACATACTTGTAATAAAATAACGTTAAAACATGAATGCGTGCATGATCTTAAAACATTGCTTCATACATTTCATATCGTACATACGTAACATAAACATACATAAGGCATGACATAACATAACATGAAAAACGTATGAGTCGTATCCGTGAATGTGAGCGGGCGTGTGACTGATCAGTCAAAATAACCAACGTACGTGGCGGGGTGGTTCACCCAACCTCGAGCCGGGATCCCTATGTCACACCTCTATGCTTGCCACTTCACCATGATATCGCACATGGTCCATAAGCTCATAATCATACATTAAAACAGGGGATCCCCTGGCCCGACTACCCGATTATCTCCCATCATTAAACTTTTCCACATCACTTCAATCCCTCGAGTTTTATCTTAAAATAGACATGCCTGATCGTTTCATAAAATCTCATGATGCGTGCATTTCTTAAAATCACGCAATTTAAAAGCTTAGCCCGTCAATGTATATTTAATCATTTCTTTTAAAACATTTACGTACATAGAATACTACATATATAATTAAACATACACTTTCGGGCTTCTACATTTTTCTACTTCGGTCAAGGACTGGTTCAGGAGCCCGACCCACTACTTCTAGACTAAACACCACTCTTAACTTAGTCGATGAAACGAATGTTCATCCTTTTAAAACCTTGACTATTTAATTAAATTTTTACTTGTATAAAATCAATTTTGACTTTTGAAATCAATTTAAATAAATTTTGACCCCAAAAGTCGATTTTGACCAAAAGATCGATTTTGACCAATTTAAAATCCCAACAATCAATTTTGACTTGATTAAAATTAAAAGACCCCAAATTTGACTAAAGACTTAAAAAATAAACATAACTTTAATTATTTTAAAAGTTTGACTCGATTTTAAAATATCTGACTATTTTCTTTAAAATCGGACATTTGGCTTAAAATTAAAAATAACAGATCCCTATTTAAAATAACTTGGACCGATTTTAAAACATTTGACTCGAAACTCGACTAGCCGAAGTCCAATTGAACCGTCCAGCCCAAAACATAAAATTAAACCTTTAAAATTTCTAATTTACTCAATCCTTTGCTAAAAATTCAAACATTTAAAATTTGACTAAATAAAGACCAATTGACCAAATAAAATCCCAATGATCAAAATTTGACTTTAAAATTTGATAAAGGTATTAGGCCCATAAATGAAAGGATTTTGACTTTAAAATTTTGACTTTAAAATATTCGACCCGATACGCTAAAATTACCAAAAATCCCAGAAATCAAATGAATTCTAAAAATGCTGGAAACATCTTAAAATATGTTTAAAATATCAAATAAACTCATCCACGAACTTTGGCAAACTCTAGACTCGAAATCTTAATTTTCACAAAAATGACCCGACGAGACTCATTTCGAGCGACAAAACGGTAAAAATCATTAAAAATCCATTTATTAACCAAATCACTCCCTGTTTCGAACCACATCACCCTAAATCAATATAAGTCATTGGAACAAACAAAACTCAAAAACGATTCAGTACATGACCAAAGCGATACCCGCAAATCCACTGCCCGTGCGCAGACTTTAACCAGGACACGTGAGCCCCCTAGGAACCTCTAGAACCGAGCCACAATCCCTTGAAATCCCCTCGACCGAAGCCTCATGTGAAGGAGGCAAAACATGTTAAAAATCGTGTAGTTCATGCATGACTTTAAACCATAAAGCATAGATATGGACATGTTGCATACAATTCACACCATGAATCTTTAAAAACAGATTAATACAGTTTCAATGGTGAGAAAAATGGTTGATATCACTGTCTGGTTTGGTTGGAGAAGAGATTTTGCGAGTTACCAACGTTGTAGATGCGAGATCGGGGCACCACCGTCTTTTGGATCACCAAACTTGTACCAATAATTGAGGAATTTTGAAATTTTTGCTTGAGGGGGAGGGGAGGACAGCTGCTAAACTTGGTGTTTAGAAATAATACAATGTGACACAAATGACCCCTATGATTTAATTAAGTAAAGGAGAGAAAAAATGACATGCTTGCCCCTCCAATTAATTGAAAAGATAATCAAAATCTTTATCTTGGCTTTGAAATATCAAATTTTCGAAATCCATGCCCCCTCAAAATTTAAAACATCCTAAAATCCAATAAAACAGCCCGTATAGGCAAAAAACGGGTTCCCCTCCAAATTAATTATAAAAACTCCAATTTTAAGAAATTGTTACTTAAAATAAAATAAATTCATTCTTAAAAATCTCATACTTAAAAATCTCAAATTATTTTCATTCCGGTCTGCCCTAATCTCGTCCACGCGTCTGTAACTCAAGCAGGCTAAAAAATACACATGCATACCATGCAGCATAAAATCACAAATAAATCATAAAAGATGGCATGTAATCATCTAAAAATATTTCCCCCCTAGTCATGCACTCATTTCTACGTAATCTGCATTTCGGGGCGTTACAAAACATCATTGAAGTTTAAAACGTCCGTAAGGATATTGTTGGTGATGTTGATGATAAGTTGATCCGGTAGACTCTGAAGTAGAAGCTCTACACGTTCTTTTTCCTCTATTATATGACCCATTGAGGTGAGCTGGACAAATCGAGTATTCATAGTGTTGATATGGTCTGTCATAGACGAGGATTCTGCCATCCGAAGAGTATACATCTTTCTCTTTAGGAAAATCTTGTTATGAAGTGACTTGACCTCGTACATCTTTGTCAGTGTATCCCAAACAACTTTTGATGATTTTATTTCAGCGATACTCGACAAAACTCCATCTGCTACTGCCAAGTGTATATTGGAAATATCAGCACCATTCATCTCATTCCACTTTTCATCGTTCGTGACGTCCCTCGGTCTATATCCAATAGCAGCCAAGCAACGCTCCTTTGTTAAAATTGCTTGAATCTTCAATTTCCACAGCATAAATAGCTGTCATTGAATTTTTCTATCTCATACTTTGCCGTCATTATGCCAACAATAATTATCCTTCCTTAATAAAAAATTCAAACAATCTTTTCTGATGTGGAAGATCAGTCACAGTTTCAACCACAGAGCATACTCATAATTTTAAGAAAATTTTCACCAGGCTCTGATACCACTTGTTGGTCCCAGATGGGGCACATCGAGATAGAATATTAAATTGGAGAATAAAAATGGACACCGAAATTTTACGTGAAAAACCCCTAAAAATTATTAGGGTAAAAACCACGGCCATGATGAAAAATAACACTATAATATTTTGAGAATTACATCATCTCACTGCGTTTCCAAAGAGACACACTCTCTTAATACAAGAGAAACCTATCTCACAAATATTATAGAATATACTAGAAAATATATATAAATAAAAATATATAATTATATATGTATAAATGAGAGAACACTTGATGTTGGGATGCTTTTTGCAAATGAACGGGGGAGCTATATTTTGGAATTTCCTTTGCACCTGGAAATCTGCCACCTCCTTAACAATTATAACAAAGTATGTATGTGAATAATGTTTAAGTTGCTCGATATAACGTGATTGGACAAGGGACGCTACAGTTGCTTAAAAATAACATTGTTATTCACATTTTTAAAGTTTGTTATCATATTATCAACAATAAAATTTTGTAATAGTTCTTCTAAAAGATCAATTTGTCCACACACATGTATGGCAGCCTATTAGTGGGTGGGATGCTTTTCGAGTATGCTCACTCGGTTGGATCCAATATTAATTTGTCAAACAAATTCTTCTCTTTTTCAATATTTTTGTGAGGCAAAAGTTTTTGTCGAAGGATAAAGTATTTTAATTTTTTATCATATAGTAGTCATATTTTCACTACATGGCACTGGTACATAAGCCTGACTTTTGTATCTCCCTGATATTTCATTATAGTGAAAGACTATTTTTAAAACAGTGTAATGACCACAATGATGACTGTTCTACAGAATTTATGTCATAATCATCTAATTGAGCTATCAGTTTTCTTTTGAGCCACTTGAATGCATAATTTTCACTAAATGTTTAATATGAAGCCTGTTCTTTCAGGTGACTGCAGCTCTTGCACATGTTGGCCTCGAGTCTTGGAATCTAATTGTTGGGATCGATTTTACTAAGAACAACGAGCGCTTTACCCGCCGCTGGACTCCTTGCTCGACACGCGATGCGCTGGGGCGCTTATCCTGACGGAGATTACGCCTAGATTGATGAGTATCTTGAGCGAGATTGTCTCCGTGATCCCCGGTGATCTCGTAGCTCGAAGAGGGAGAGACGTATACAGGTTGGACTCTTCGAGGCATTATCTCCTCCTCGGGAAACTCTCCCGAACTGGGCATAAGTGCTCGGGTAATCCTCCTGAGCTATCGGCGTAGTTCGGCATCTGGTGCGTGCAGCTCGGTCCTCGGATCCCGAGGTGGTAATAGGGGACATCATGTTTGTATTTAATGCTTATTTATATCCCATGTTCTCCGATCGAATTAGGAATTAAATTGGTGTGATGAATTGAATTAATGGTGTGCCCATAATGGATCGGAATGCGTGAGTGTTTGATTGGAGTATCATTATATTGTGTGGCAATGGTGAAGATGGATGGGGTTCAAACCATTCAATTTGGTAAATCATAACTACACTTCATTAAAGATTTCACGATTCTCTTTTCCATATATTTGATCGTAAATATACAATTTCAGTCTCCTGACTTTTATTATTTCTTTCTCATTTTCTATAATGAATTTATAGTTTAGTCATATACTGTATTCTTCATTTTGTTATTTTTTTGTTTTTTACGTTAGCTATCACCATTAACTATCAAAATTGGAAAACTTATAAAATTTATATGACTAAAAATCAAATTTAAACTAGCATGACCAAAAATAAGAAAATACAAGTCACGGGATAAAAAATTGTAAATTAGCTTTTAAGAGGATGAATGTAAATTCACTTTTAACAAGGGAACAAAAAGGACAACTTCAACTTAGAGAATACAAAAAGATATTATTTTGACCATTTTATTTAGACGATTTTTTCTGTTTCGCTTCTATTAACACGGTAAGATATCCCTAATAAATCAATTATTTCTTCCAAATATTTGTGGGCACCGTAACCATGTCATCATTTAAATTTCTCACTATCAAATATTTAATGTTTCCAATCAAATAACTCACTAATTATGGATCCCACTGTCATTTTAATAATATCTTTTGTTTTTACATTTAGATAAAATATTGTAAAGTAATATGTCTCTAATTTAACTAATTAAATCTACTTAGTAATTGAGATTTATTTTAAGGATAATTTATTCCTTTAATATGTTTGCTATTTGAAAAACTAGAAAAAATTTGTTTGACATAGCCTAATATTTGACATTTAACGTAATTTGTATATAAAATATAAAAACAAACAAGGTCGGGGTTTTGGTGATTTGGATAGAACGAGAGTCCAATTTTCTACATTGGATCGAGTTTTACATAAACTAGGTTGAGTTTGGGTGGAGTTTTCGCTACCATGGAAGCCCTAATATATTCGGTTACTTGTGATGTTCCATCGGGTCTCGGGAAAATAATATATATGTTTGTGTTTGATTGTTGCTTGTCTTATGGGGGTGTATTCAATTGTGGATTTTTAATTACTTTGATGGACTTTGATGGATTTCAAAAGTCTAGAGGTATTCAATTTAAGTTTTTGTCAACTTCATACAAGTCTACTGGTATCCAAAGTAGGTTTTCATGGACTTTTAAAAAGTCAAGAGGTATTCAAATTGAACTTTTTTAAAATCTATGGAAATCCATAGATATCCAAAATCCTCGTAGATTCTGTATGATTTTTATGGAATTCTTTATGTACAAACCATTAAGCTATACGTACAAACGTAAAAAATAAAAAATTGTCATCTTCTTTACCTACAGATTTGGCAGGACTTTTATTTCTCTTCTCAAAAAAACGCCTCTACAAACGTACAAATCATTCTCTTCTCAAAAGAACTCCTCTACAACTTCTTCCATCATCCCCAAATTTTCCATCGTTGCCGTGGATCCGAGATCGGTTCTATTCTTATTAGCCTCCCATCACCAGCTAATTGCTCTTCATCGTCTCCTTCTAATTGGTAACTTCTCTCTCACTCTCTCCGAAGGTACTACAAGCACAATTCCTATAATCCATGAACACAGTTTCTTGGAATCCACACAATTAATATTAGCCATCAAGTATGATCTTTTAATATAATAAATGGATTGACAAAATGCAAAGTATGCCAGCCAGTAATTTTTACAGGAGCCATAACAACCGTATATGACAAAGGCTTCAACAAAAGAAGTTAAAGAACAAGCAACATTGATCAGAAAATTGGCGACCAAGTAGCTAATGTAGCAGATTATTAAGAAAACATAAAAACCTAAATATACCTTCCTCTTCGTGTTACAGAAGATAACAGCCTGGGTAATGGTAAGGGTGTCATACAAATCACAGAGAGTATCAAATTTCCACTCCTCCCTCTCTACTGCAACAAAGAATTGTTTGATGCCCTGTGAAAGAATATCATGAATATCAGAAAACAAGAACAAAAGAACAATTTATAGTATGTATTGAGAACCTGGAAATCAAGGACCCTGCTAAGATAGGTTAGAATGTTTGAAGATTTGGCAATGAAACATCAAGAGTTCTAACAATATTTTGAGATTACAAACCAAATTTATTGTATGACCTTTAGTTTATCAAAAAGCTGATGAGTTTGAATAAAAATAATGCTCATTTCTATTCATATTGTTTTGAACTATGTTTTGATTATTCAACTAGAAACAAACTTTCTGTGTTTGGATTATTATTTAATTTGTTCAAAACAAAATAAATGCAACATCATATAGAATGATGGTTACTTAAATCGTCTGTTGAATCGGCCATGCTTCTGAAAAGAACATTAACTTCAAATAATTTCTGATGCAATATACAATATGATGTGAAATGAAGAAGATACTTACTGCTTTCATACACAGAGAAGATGAATCAGGTTTGTCCTGTTTTTGTCCTTCTAGTATCTTTATATAATAGGTGTTAATATGCAGTTTCATTTTTTCCGACGCCTCTTTTTCATTTTATTAATTTGTGTAACTTTTCTCTCTCTTAACTCTTGATTATTACCTCACTCATTATCATGTAGTTGTTGGCACACAATGGCGGATCCGAATCCCGTTTCTCGGGGACGCAGCGGAAATCAAAAATTACCCCGAGATACGTTCAATACATATAAAAGCAACAATAAAAACATACACAGGATGTTAGAATTGTCACCTTGCTGGCGTCTAGGCGCCTGGCTCAGACCAGTTTCACGAGGAAACCGGCACTTCAAACGGTAGGCGGCGGTAGATCGTCAATCAGGTCCACGACCGGAATCAAGATTCCTCCATCAATCTGCACTAGAAGATCTGACGGATTCTGGCACGGACGGAAACTCCTCGTCGCGGTGATCGAAACAAGTCCGATCACACGAAGAACGGACGGCGGCGGCGCGGCGGAGGCGCGGCGGTGGGCGGAGAGTCAAGGATGATTTAGTACATTCATATGTTTGCTACTTGAAAATAGAAAAAAAATTGTTTGAGATGACCTAATATTTAAAATTTAATGTAAATTGTATATAAATATAAAAACAAACAAGGTCGGGGTTTTGGTTATTTGGATAGAACGTGAGTCCGATTTTCCATAACTAGGTCGAATTTGTGTCGTGTTTTCGCTACCGTGGATGCCCTTATATATTCGGGTCTCGAGAAAACAATATATATGATGGATCCCACTGTCATTTTAACAATATATTTTCTTTTTACATTTAGATAAAATAATACATTTTTTAAAGCTTATATCTCTGATGTAACTAATTAAATCTATGATTCATCATAGTTGAGATTGATGTTAAGGATGATTTAGTACTTTCATATGTTTGCTACTTGAAAAATAGAAAAATTTGTTTGAGATGGCCTAATATTTAAAATTTAATGTAATTTGTATATAAAATATAAAAACAAACGAGGTCGGGGTTTTGGTGATTTGGATAGAACGTGAGTCCAATTTTCCATAACTATGTTGAATTTGTGTCGAGTTTTCGCTACCGTGGATGACCTAATATATTCGGGTCTCGGGAAAACAATATATATGTTTGTGTTTGATTGTTGCTTGTCTTAATCAGCGGTTTCTTCCTTCAAATATCTTTTTGCTTTCCGGAAATTTTGTGATGGGCTATTGCAGAGAGTGATGGAAGATTGTTCAGTCATCTGCATTGCTTAATGAGGTAAATCCAGAATCTTCATTGAGTTTCTAGTGTTTATTCTATATGAGATTTTTTGTTTTTCCCTTGATTTTGGTACTTGAGAGCAACGTGAATTGATCCAGTTTATGATTAAGCCGTAACTTTACCATTGTTCTGGTGGGGTTCTTTTCTTGATCTGTTTAAGAGGTTTTGATGATTTACAATGTTTCTGATCTTCGGTGATTTTTTGTTCTTTGATATGGAAAAAAGGTCGCTTGTTGCTGCTTAGATTCTGAAATCAGTTTCTGACGTGTTTTTGTAATTCATAAAAATATTAATCTTCATAATCGTTGGTTCTTGGACCATAAATGTAGTCGTTGTTTTCTTACTTAATCTCTGCTACTTAGGAACCATGCTTGATTCAGTTTGATTAAATTTGCCCCTTCTTGTGGTATGTTTAGTACTCATGCCGTCTGACACTATGATATCACTTGTTGAGGGCATTAATTCCTTACAGATGAATTCTAATTCCATCAACAACATGGAATACAATTCTTCTGTAGCTGGGACTAGTTGTCCTCCTCATCTCCCATCTAGAAAACCATATGGATATGAGGGAAAATCGCTTCATTCCATTATGCTGGAAAATGGAGACCAAGGTAGACTCAACAGACTAAAAGAGAATTCATGGCCCTGGTGATTTAGATAATGAATCGGGACAAGATAATACTAAGAAGCAGGATTTAATTTTGGCTTCGAAAAGGAATGATGGAAAGAATCACACCTCCAATTGCCTTCTGGAATCAGGAGAGTTTAGTTCGACCCGGGCAGTAGGGAATTTTGACCTTTTAAATGTGACTTGCCACCTAAATCTGGGATCAACGATTGTCCTAGTCCGAAAATTAGTTTTTACTCTGCCACACAATACATGGAAGCCAAACAAAGCTTTACCAACAATGGCAGAAATCAATTGAATTCAAGAGGTAGAATTATCAATTATTTTCGCAAAGCACAAACTCCAATGTCAACACCATTGGCGCCGACTCAAGTACCCCAAATCACCGAACCCATCGATCATTTTTCCTTTCTCGATCACCTTCGGACAGAAAATATGAAAGGAACTCGGTTTAGCGATTCAAGTTTCTATCCAGGCTTATTTGAATTATTTTTGGATTTGTTGCGTAGCTGTTTAAAGAATTGACTATTTGGCTTTAAATTCTGAACCTCCATTTTTTGTTGACTCAAAGTGTTTTTTTATATGGTGAATCCCATTCAATTTGTTATTTGTAATTTTAAATCTATTTTACAAGTGCATAAGTTGAACTGCAGTGGACTCATTATGGACTTTGGTTCACCTTTTACCCTGTGCATTTTCTAGCTATTGCGTGAATCAGGTTGAAGCATTTGGGTTGCAGAAGTCTAGTAGAGTAGAGTTGGATAGGATGTTGGCAGAAGAACGGGTAGTAGCCAGAACATGCTGCCATACTGAGGATGGTAAAAGCTCAGATATATTGATAAAGAAGGAAAAACAGAAAGACAAAAGGAAGAAGAGCTTGATGAATGAAGCTGAAAAGGCCGACAGACGAGGAGTTTGCTATTTAAGTAGGTTACCTCCTCATATGAACCCTTTGAATCTTCGCCAGATTTTTTCTGAGTTTGGAGAAATTCAAAGGATATATCTTGCGCCTGAAGGTGAAGCATTGAAGTTTACCTAATGAAATGAGTTGATTATTAAGTTGATGGAGAATGAGGTTTTGGGCTAGATGTTTAGTTATACAGATACCAAGTTTTATAAAATCTGTGTATTTCTTAGTTAATAAAATGATCTATTTCTCAAGCTTGGCTCGGGATATACCAATAGAAAGGTCTACTAATTTTTTAAACCAGACTAGACTGTTATTGATTAGCTATGATCGTTATTTGCGCATCCTGCTGCACAAGTCCGTCGTAAAAAGTCTGGTGGATTCCGAGGACAAGAATTCTCAGAAGGGTATGTTTAATACCTCAAAGTTTCTGTAGTTTGTCCCCGTATCTTCAAAATCCTTACTGGTAACATTGACTGTCACAAACAAGTGCAATCAGTTACTTTTTTCTTTTTTTGTTAGGTTCTCTGCTTTCTTTCCTCCTTTTGACACAGAGCTTCTAAAGCCAGTAAATTATTGTTCTTTTTTCTCGATGCAGGTGGGTTGAGTTTACTGAGAAAATCATTGCAAAAAGAGTAGCAAAAATGTTAAATGACGAACAAATTGGTATGTTGAACAGAATAGCTTGTCTGCATCTCTTTCAAACCCGTGATTTTTCTCAATTCTTCAATATCTGGTTGAGATGGTCTCATGCACCAATGAAAGTTGCACTATACTATTTTACAATGAAAACATCCCCAAATTTTTCATTCATGAAATGGTTTTTACATGAAAATTTTAGTCCGCATTGCTGACTGAAGTAGCTAATTCGAGCTTTGTGATTTAGGAGGTCTAATGGTTATGGAGTCTTTTCCCCCTTCTCCTTTTTTACTCATATGAGATTGGTGTTTCTTTGTCATCCATGTCAATTTGAATGTATTTTTTTAAATATCTTGTGTTAGGAGTAACACTTTACTAGCTTTTGGCACTTTACACATTCTGGTTCAGGTGGCAAGAAAAGGTCAACCTTCTATTATGACCTTTGGAATATCAAATCTTTGACAGGTAAAAGTCCCGCTCTCTTTTAACAGCAGAGAGTTCCAACGCCAGTTTCTACTCTCGAGTCGCGCATTCTTGGTTGCTGCATACGTATGAGTATCTTAGCTCACTTCAAGTCAAGCTTACAGCCTGTAACACATTCAGAAATGTGGAACAACCTAATTCGAGTACCTATCTCTTTAGTAAGAACATCCCACTTGAATTTGCTCAAGTATTTGATATTCTAAAGTTCATAATAGAAGGATGACATTTTCTTGCCACCTGAACCAGAATGTGAAAAGTGTCAAACACTAGTAAATTGTTAGTCCTAACACAAGATATTTAAAAAATCCATTCAAATTGGCAGATGCGAAATAAACACCAATCTCATATGGGTGAAAAAGGAGAAAGGGGAAAAAAACTCCATCACCATTGGACCTCCTAAATCACCAAAGCTCGAATGAGCTGCTTCAGTTAGCAATATGAACTCAATTTTTTATGTAAAACCATTTCATGAATGAAAAAATCAAGGGATGATTTCATTGTAAGAAATCAATTATACTGAAACTTTCATTGGTGCAGGATCCCTCTCAACCAGATATTGAAGAATTGAGAAAAATCACGGGTTTAAAAGAGATGCAGACAAACTATTCTGTCAACATACCAATTTGTCGCCATTTAACATTTTTGCTACTCCTTTTGCAATGATTTTCTCAGTAAACTCAACCCACCTGCATCGAGAAAAAAGAACAATAATTTATTGGCTTTAGAAGAGAAAAAAAAGTATCTGATTGCACTTGTTTGTGACAGTCAATGTTACCGGTAAGGATTTTGAAGATACGAGGACAAACTACAGAAACTTTGAGGTATTAAACACACCCTTTTGAGAATTCTTGTCCTCGGAACACACCAGACTTTTTACGACGGACTTGTGCAGCAGGATCTGCAAATAATGATTAGATAATCAATAACAGTCTCAGTCTGTGTCAGGCCTCGTGCTCACAACAGATAAACACATGCGGAAGCTATCAAAAAGTGGGTAAAATTTTCGCTTTTAGGCCCGACGGTTTAAAACGATATAAGTTAAAATAATGCGATACTCAAAATAAGATCCCAGTTTAAAACCAACAAGGCGACCTGCCAACAAATAATAGCATACAGTACAAAGAAAACATGTATCAGACTCCAAACACTGGATACAAGGACAAAGCACAGGGCATCCCCTGGCATAACACTGATACATAATATACGTATGCTATATGCGACTGGGACACACTAGCCACCTCCCGGGGCACCACCAGCTGGGTTAAAACCACGACCAGCTGTATTACCTGGGTTTCCTGCAAAAGCACAAACACGGAAACAAACCAAGCCCCGGAGGGACATGGGGTCAAACCCCAGTACGGAGAGCAACTATAAAACAGCAAATAACAGCAAGAATAAAAGGTAGATGCTATGCATGATATGCTGGACAACAACTGATGACTCCAACCGAGAATGGACGTCAAAGAATCAATGCATAGCTCAACTGAATCTGCAACAAATGGTGGCCACTGGGTGTGTTCCAAGTGTGGTAGCTAACCACTCGCCCAGACACACACCCGAATACCAGATGTAACAACAACTTCCCTGCTGTTGTCCTACCTATGCACTGTGGTAGTTAGCCACTCGGAGCATAGAGACTAACAAAACCAGCAGGGAAAATGAGAGTGCGGTATTGCCGCTCGCCCTCGAACCTGATAAGAAAACAGAACAACAACGAAGCAACGATGGCTAAAGAAAGATGAAAATGCGTGTATGCACATGCTGGACAACAACAAGCATATCAACATATGCGCAACAATAACAAAACCAGCAACATACACCATATAACACACGGCAAACCCAAACCACAGCCTCAACAGGCAACAAAACAGGGCAGC
>KV012576.1:224976-256020 GCA_001598015.1 Dorcoceras hygrometricum | reverse complement strand
GCGGACAGATCTGCTTACGTCACCAAAGCTGCTCGCTAAACCAATCGCGCGCACATAACAGATCTTCCTACGTCATCAAGTCTGTTCGAACATTACACATGCCTCAACAACAGATCTCTCCAAAACGGCGTCGTACAGAGACCAGATCTTAGCGCCTCAACTAACTCACGTAAAACACAAAACGGCAACGTTTCGATAAAAACAGATCTTACGCTACGAAAACAGATCTCATCTACAAAACGCACAACAAGATCTCATGAAACGACGACGCGCTACAAAAACAGATCTTACGCTACGCTATGCAAGACTTCATCAAACGACGGCGTTCCAAGCAAAACAGCTCTCACACTAAATCGAACAGATCTCTCGAGCAGCAACGCTTGCGTCAGCCACACGACGACAACACACGCTGCTGACGTCATGAGATCTACCAACAGCTTTTCACCCAACAGACTCAAACCAGCAATGCTTACGTCATCCATGCTAAGCAACCACGAAATGCTGACGTCATCAAAGCTGCTTACAGATCTCACCAAAATCAAACAGATCTCTCGAGCAGCAACGCTTGCGTCATCCCCACTACACAATTACGCGATGCTGACGTCATCAGATCTGCTACTAAATTTCACCAAAATTCGAAAATCTCAAACTTTCCAGAATTGGTCCAAATGCTATTCTCAACTCGAAAATGCAACCCAAACATTCGAAATGAAATCTGAACCACCAGAATTCACCTAAAGCTCGATTAATTCAACAATTAATCCTTTACACCAATTCAGGTCTCACAGTCTGGTTTAAAAAATTAGTAGACCTTTCTATTTGTATAACCCGAACCAAGCTTGAGATGTAGAACATTTTATTAACTAAAAAACACACAGATTTTATAAATATTGGTATCATTATAACTAAACATCTAGCCCAAAACCTCATTTTACATCAACTTAATAATCAACCATTCCATTAGGTAAACTTCAATGCTTCACCTTCAGGCGCATGATATACCCTTTGAATTTCTCCAAACTCATAAAGAACCTGGCGAAGCTTCAAAGGGTTCATATGAGGAGGTAACCTACTCAAATAGCAAACTCCTCGCCTGTTAGCCTTTTCAGCTTCCTTCATCAAGCTCTTCTTCCTTTTGTCTTTATGCTTTTCCTTCTTTATCAATATATCTGAGCTTTTACCATCCTCGGTGTGGCAGCTTGTTCTGGCTACCACCTGTTCTTCCACCAACATCCCATCCAACTCTACTCTACTAGAATTCTGCAACCCAAATGCTTCAACCCGATTCACGCAATAGCTAGAAAATGCACAGAAGAAAAATGCGAATCAAAGTCCATAATGAGACCACTGCAGTTCCACTTATGCACTTGTAAAATAGATTTAAAATTACAGATATTACAACAAATACCAATCTCCAACAAAACAATTCCACTTATGCACTTGTAAACAGATATTACAACAAATATCAATCTCCAAATACCGTATACACATAGGGCATCCCCTAGTACAATAGCTCAATACATAAAATACATAACTGGGACTTAAGAGACGCTCAACCAACTGACGCACCACTCGGTCCAGCTGATTTACCTGAAGAACCTGCAATGGCCAAATACAAAACCAAAGCAGCCCCGAAGAAGGAAATAAAACGAGGTCAAACCTCAGTACGAAGAGTCTCTATAAAACCAACTAACATATAAAACATGTAATATCTCAAACGTGCAATGCATGATCGGGTACCATGAGAGCTCATCAGATATCCAAACAATCCACGCCCAAAACTCGGTAGTAGATCAATAAAGTAGTGGCCACCTCACATGTGGAATCATGGGTGCTACCCATGCCCTTCACATGCAACACCTGCAGCTTGCAATCTATTCTCTCAACCCACCAATATCATTCATGCTTGCTGAGGGGTGGGAGCTACCCAAGTGAACCTCAGGGCAACCGACAAAACCTCACGATGGGGAGTCGAGGATACGGACATCCAACCGACACCTCAATCATTTTATTCTCAATTTTAGTAGTTCAGCATACTGGTACTATACATCGATCGGTTCTCAAAGAAATCAGGCTCAATATGATATGCGTACATGCAAGGCAGATCTAGCTCACAATAAACGCATATAAATAACGTACATGCAAATAAAATCGGGAACCAGCAATTAGCTGTACAGCTAGACAACTTCAGCTAACACATATAAACAACAGATCATGCAGCTAGGCAACATCAGTTAGCACGCCGCACAGCAGCTCACATCATGCAGGAAATATTAACGATTATATCAAAGCTGCTAGTATAAGCTCAATCGTACCTCAGCTCAGATCTTACCACTGAACACAGTTCCAATTCTCGGCTGAACTAGCAAGCTCGCTGCTCACCCTCAAGCTCTCGGCCAACTGCTCGGGCCACCAACTCTGGTCCAACAACTCAAGAGGGTTATAGATCTGCAAAATACCTACGGGAATCAGCACACTCAAACAGCTCAGGCCTACACCTAAAAGATCGGCCAGCTCAAGCTCTACTGCTAAACTCAAATACCGTTCAAATACATATATCCAAGGGTCAAAATCAACAATAGAAACTCCAGTTACCTCAAACGAAGCTCAGCACAAAGCCGACAGTGCTTCAATCGCACGCTCCAACTCTCTACGACTCCTCTGGTCCAGTCGCTATCAGCCCTTAAACTGGTATTAAGATAAAGTTCTCGAACAGATGCTTCCAACAGTAGTACTCTGCTCAAAACCGACCGGTCAAGCTCCGATAATCGAAGGAAGAAAGTGACGATGAACAGTACAAATGGGGTTTCCAGGGAGATATTATTGGGAGAGGATAAATGTTGTGAGGTGTATAAAAAATGGCTAAGTGTCGGTCCACTAAGGGTATATATATATTAGTCGCCCAGCAGCTTCGGCTACAGTGAAATCCAGCACAGCTTCAGCTTCTTCACTGCTCAACCATTCAGCTCGGGCAATTCGAACGGTTCTCATACTCAGATTAGACCGCACATCTCCATTCAGCTCACGCTCCCCGATCTGGTCTCCCCTACAGCGTCTTAAACCAGCTCAGACCCGACACTGCTTCGGCTTAAGCACAAAGGCAGTACTCAACTTACGCCCCAGCAGATCATGGCCTCACCAGTTTACGCTACTAAGTAGATCACGCTTGAAAACAGCTCTCGTGCAACCATCAGCTTTCTCAAGCTTGCGCGCCCAGACAGCTCAGAGCATCCTGCTCCTGTGATCTAGCTACCCAAACTCATCATAACAGCTTACTGTCTAGCACAGCTTCGAAATTCAGCTCAGGACCGAAGCTATTCTTCACTAACCGCTATCTGCTCGATCAGCTCATACGCATACCAGCTCTTGCGTACATTTCAGTTTACGGCCAAGGATCAGCTTTCGTGCATCTCAACAGATCGCGCTTCACAACCACGGTCAGCTCTTGTCCAAAGCTGATTCCTCCCCAACAGCTTTCGTCCAAACTGAAGACCGCGAACTGCTCTTGTCTCTACTGTGCATCGCTACCAGCCTACGCCCAGGCTGACGTCACCAACCAGCACAGCCCCATTTCCCGTAATCCGCTCATTCAGCTCAGGGCTTTTAGAACCTCTCTAAGTCGAATCTAGCTCATGTTCACACGGGAAACTCCCAGAGCTGATCGTCTCTAGCGGTTTGCCTCTAAGCTGATGTCTTCCGAAACCAGCTCACGACAGGAACTCAAATCAAGCGCAATACAAAACAGATTCCACCCAAAAATGTCCACCCTGATCAACCTGGGCCTGATCTGTTCCATGCCACCCGAGAGCTACCAACAGCTTGCACCAATCTCCTAAGTTGTTAACTAATACACGGCTAGCACTAATAGTTCACACGATAACATACAACCCAACACTTAAACCTTGTTGTTCCTCTTATCTGCTCATAATACATCACTAATTAAATAGGTTAATTACAGTCCTCACATTCTCCCCACCTTAAGAGATTTCATCCTCGAAATCAACCCACTACTACAGATTAGGACTGAAAGAATGCCATAAAACCACCAAACCTAAAATACATAACAGTCCAGCATTTCTTAATGCTTATCAAAAGCCGCTAGCCAAGAGTACAGAAGCAACTCAAAACACAAATCAGCAATCCAGAAGATTACCTGGATCAGTACTGCGTATACTCGAACAGATGGGGCCACTCATGTCTCATCTTTTCTTCAACTTCCCAGGTAGCATCTTTTTCTGCCGTACTTGCTCCATTGGACCATCATTAACGAAATAGTCTTGTTTCTCAATTGTTTCTCCTTTCTATCTAGAATCTGCATTGGATATTCGACGTAACTCAGAGCTGGATCCAGCTCAACTTCAGCGGTCCTTAGTACATGGTTAGAATCTGACTCATATTTCCTCAACATTGACACATGAAACACATCATGCATCGCTGCTAACTCAGCAGGTAGCTGCAATCGATACGCCAAGGATCCAATCCTCTCAATAATCTCAAAAGGTCCAATGAATCTAGGAGCTAATTTACCCTTGAGCCCAAATCTCATGACGCTCTTGAAAGGAGAAACTTTCAGAAATACTCGATCGCCAACCTGAAACTCCAAAGGCTTGCGCCTCTTATTAGCATAGATAGCTTGACGATCTTGGCTTTCATTCTGCTTCGAATCAGTTCAACCTGATCCTTCATAAGCTGCACAAACCCAGGAGCAGACAGCTGTTTCTCTCCAACTTCTTCCCAGCAAATCGGTGATTTACACTTTCGACCGTACAAAGCCTCGAATGGTGCCATCCTGATAGTCACTTGGTAGCTATTATTATACGAAAATTCTACCAAGGATAAAGAATCCTGCCAGCCACAATCGAAATCCATCACAATTGCTCGCAGCATATCCTCCAAAGTCTGTATAGTTCTCTCGGATTGACCATCTGTCTGAGGGTGATAAGCTATACTCATAGCCAATATCTAACCCGTCGTTGCTTGCAAAATCTTCCAAAATTGGGAAGTAAAATCGTGGGTCTCTATCAGACACTATCGAAATCGGCACTCCATGCAATCTAACCACATGATCAATGTACAGTCTCGCCATCTTCTTCATGGAACATCTCACATCATAGGGAATGAAGTGGGCTGACTTTGAAAGCCTGTCAATAACCACCGAAATCGCATCACATCCCCTGTTCGAACGAGGTAAATGAGTCACAAAATCCATGGCAACGTGCTCTCAATTCCATTGAGGCACTTCTAAACTCTGCAGTATTTCACCAGGTCTCATCCTCTCGGCCTTGACCTGTTGGCAGTTCAAGCATCGAGCTACAAATCCAGAAATGTCATTTCTCATGCCTTCCCACCAGTAGTGCAACTTCAAGGCATGATACATCTTATTTTCGCCCGGATGCACATTATAACGACTGCAATGGGCCTCGTTCAAGATGGTTTATCTCAGATCGGTCATGTTTGGAACTACCAATCTACCATGAAATTTCAGGCATCCATCAGAAGCAACAATAAAATCTCTCGACTGACCATTCTGGGCTTTTATCTTCAAATCGTGAATGTACGGGTCCTCTGTGCTGCTCTAATGTATGCGACAAGCTGCGGCTCAACCTGACAAGAAGAAACTACGAAGTACTGATCATCTGGCTGAAAATGCCACCCAGAAGTCCCCAAATGTTCATGGATTTTTGAAATACTCAAAGATGTTAACATCGCAGGCTGGGCTTTCCTACTCAAGGCATCTGTCACTAAGTTCATTCGCCCAGGCTGATATTGAATTTCACAATCAAAATCCTTGAGCAACTCCATCCAACGACGCTGTCTCATATTCAAGTCAGATTGGGTGAAGATATACTCCAAGCTATTGTGGTCTGTGTACACCACAAATTGCTCACCATACAGGTAGTGACGCCAATAGAGCAAAAACAATGGCAGCTAGCTCCAAATGATGAACGGGGTATCTGGTCTCATGGGGTTTCAACTGTCGAGACGCATAAGCTATCACACGTCCGTTCTACATCAATACACAGCCCAGACCACTCAGATAAGCATCGTAACAAACCACAAAACCTCCAGAACCCGAAGGTAAAACTAACACAGGAGCAGTAGTCAACTTCTCCTTGAGCAAAAGAAAACTGGACTCGCACTCGTCTGTCCAAACAAATCTCCTATCTTTCTGGGTTAACTGAGTCATTGGCCTTGCTATTGAAGAAAATCCCTCGATGAAACGTCTATAATAGCCAGCCAAACCCAAGAAACTACGGATCTCAAAAACATTCCTAGGTCGCTCCCAGTTAAGAACTGCCTTGACCTTACTAAGATCCATCGAAATACCTTGTGCAGATATGACATGACCCAAAAAGATTACTTTATCCAACCAAAATTCACACTTACTGAACTTCGCATATAGCTGTGAGTCTCTCAATTTCTGCAACACCAACCTCAAATGCTCCTTATGCTCTCTATAGCTCCTCAAATACACCAGGATGTCGTCTATGAAGACAATCACGAAACGGTCGATATACTCGCTAAAGACACGATTCATCAAATCCATGAAGACGGCAGGGGCATTCGTCAACCCAAACGATATCACGAGGAATTCATAATGCCCATATCGAGTCCGGAAAGCCGTCTTTGCCACATCAGTGTCTCTAATCCGCAACTGATGATAACCAGATCGCAAATAAATCTTGGAGTATACCGTCGATCCCTGCAGCTGGTCAAATAGATCATCAATTCTCGGTAGTGGGTACTTATTCTTGATCGTCGTTTTATTCAGCTGTCGAAAATCCATACACATCCTCATAGACCAATCCTTCTTCTTCACAAATAGAATCGGAGCTCCCCAAGGCGACATACTTGGCCTAATGAAACCTCTCTCCAAGAGATCACTCAACTGATCCTTAAGTTCCTTCAACTCAGCTGACACCAATCGGTATGGAGTTCTCAAAATCGGGGCAGTCCCTGGCACCAACTCAATGCTGAAGTCAATCTCCTGCCTTGGAGGAAAACCAGGAATATCATCCGAGAAAACATCTGGGAACTCTCGAGCCATCGGAATATCACTCAACCCTATCCGCGATTCTTGGGAGACATCCAGGACATAGATCATGAATCCTGAGTTCTCTAGCGACAACAGATTAAACATCTCCATGGCAGAAACTAATGGAATCTTAGCACGAATCCGCACCGTAAAAATCCCATTTTTCTCCAAATTGAGGTCTAAACCTCACCACACCATGAAAATAATCCACGGTCGCTCTATAAACAGACAACACATCCATACCCAAGATGCAGTCAAAATCTCTAATCTCCAAGGAAATCAGATTTGTCACCAGCACATTCTCATCAAATCTAATAACGCAATCCAAAACCACCTCACGGGACAATAAACGCACGCCAGCAGGGGTAGAAATAGATACAACATCTCACAGTGGGGTAGAGCTCAACCCACACTCGTACACAAACAAATCAGATATAAAGGAGTGTGATGCTCCTGTATCAAACAAAACTCGTGCAGGAAAGTCAAAGATAGTACAAGTACCTGTAATAACTCCCCCAGGCATATCGTCATCTTGCTCTCTCGTCAGGGCATTCACTTGAACTTGCTGAGGTACCGAAAACTGAGGTCTAGAAGATCCTCCGAACCTAGACGGTTCTCGTTGTTGGAATCTGATCGCTGGGACTGAGCAAAAGGTTGTGACCTCTGAGAGGAACCACCAGCCGAACCTTGTTGCGACAAATTACTATCCCCTCGTCGACGGACACGCTCTAGCCAGATGCCCGGTTTGCCCACACTTTTAACAGTTACCCTAAAATCCACAGCACTCGAAAGTCGCATGCTTACCTTCACACTGACCACACACCGATGCTCTAGAACCACTCCCTTCAGAGCTAGTCGAACCAGAAGAACTTGAATTCGATCGTCTCTTGAACTGCTTACCTCGAGGTTTGAACCTCTGGCGATTGGACTGTTGCGACGCTTGAGGAGGCTGAAAGGAATGCGTCCCTCCCAGCACTGGTTGGAAACCTCATCCCACTGTCGGCCGAGCCTGATTCTGCGCTTACAGAAGACTCTCCTCGATGTCCACGGCCCTATCCACTGCCTCCGAGTAAGTCATCGGAGAACCAGATAACATCATCTGGAATAAATCGGGTCTCAAACCCCTAATGAACCTGGTCCGCTTTGTCCTCTCCTAGTTAGCAATGTGAGGCACGTACGAAAGAAGAGAAGAAAAATGTCTGGCATACTCCGCCACCCTCATGTTTCCTTGCACCAGATTATCGAACTCTCTCTCTCTCTCGATTGTTGTAGTACGAATCGTGGGTATACTCCGACGAAACGCGGCACAGAAGCTCTCCCAAGTAACCAAGACTCCAGTCTCTCTCATTGTCCTGGAAGTACCCTTCCACCAGCGTTGAGCATGCTCCCTCAACCGAAGAACGGACAATTTCAATCTCTTATCATCAGAATACTCCACGGTATCGAACAACTCCACCATGTGCTCCAACCAACCTTCGGCCACCAAACCAACCTCGGCTCCAGTAAATACAGGGGGGTTCGTCCGCTGAAATCTAGCTAGAACTAGCTCCATCTCACCAACCTGTCTAGTCAGATTATCCACCTCAACTTCTACTTGTCCAGCGCGACGACGCAAAGGCACACTCTGCTGCTCAACATCCTCGTCGCTCTCCGGGGCTCTAGACTCCTCAACTGCCTACCTAGTGGTTCTACCCCTACCTCTCCTCGGTGACATCTACAAGGTACTCAAAGGTAAGAACCAAAAGCATATAAATCACAGAGGCAGATAACAAAATTATAGGAATCACAAATCAATCACAAAAAAAAACTCAAACTCTGTGCTAGACTCAAGTGTGATATAAAAGAATTGAGCTTATCATAGTTTAAGCTCTGATACCAAAATATCCGGCCCGATGCTCAAAATCAGAGATTAATTACACAATTAATCAGAATTACGCAGAAGCATAAAATATGGGCTAAAAATTTCCGTTTGGGCCTGAACTGAAAATATCATTTAAGATACAATCATACTCAAAATACAGATTTTTGACTCAAAATCCACACCATCACAACAACACGTAAACAGATATTACAACAAATACCAATCTCCGAATACAGTATACACGCAGGGCATCCCCTGTTACAATAGCTCAATACATAAAATACATAAATATGACTCAACAGACGCTCAACCAACTGACGTACCACTCGGCCCAGCTGATTTACCTGAAGAACCTGCAATGGCCAAATACAAAACCAAAGCAGCCCCGAAGAGAGAAATAAAACGAGGTCAAACCTTAGTACGAAGAGCTTCTATAAAACCAGCTAACGTATAAAACATGTAATATCTCAAACGTGCAATGCATGATCGGGTACCATGAAAGCAGATATCCAAACAATCCACGCCCAAAACTCGGTAGTAGATCAATAAAGTAGTAGCCATATCGCATGTGGAATCATGGGTGCTACCCATGCCCTTCACATGCAGCACCAGCTGCTTGCAATCTATTCTCTCAACCCACCGATGTCATTCATGCTTGTTGAGGGTTGGGATCTACCCAAGTGAACCTCATGCCAACCGACAAAACCTTCACATTTAAAATACATTTTGATTAATTCAGACCCAGCAAACAAGTTTGAATCCACCTGATTATCCTTCTTCCCAAATCCATGAATAATTTTACCAAAGTCAAGTGCTTTAAGCCCGGCACAAGCTTTGAGTGCAACAGATACGGTGTGATGATCGGGTCTTCCAAACGAAATCAAACGACGGAAGAAAAACAACGATTCACTATACTGTTTTCTCTGCAACAGCATTTATAAGACGGTGTCGGTTCCAGGTATACACAGTCCTGTGAGGCGTTTCCTCGAACAGTTTCCGGGTTGTTTCAAGGGGAGTGTGTTTCGAATACAAATCGATCAGTTTCCCCGCGAAGACAGGATCATTGATGAAGCCAGTTTTGATGGTAAACGAATGCAACTGGGTTAAGCATTTATCACTCGTACACGCTCCGAAAATCTTGACGAGTGGAATCACGCACTGCTGATTACTTTTTTAAAATGCAGTGGAGCTCCATAGCTTGGCGAACGGAGAGACATATTTAGTGGGCCGGGCTTTTCTTAATTTGGCCACCAGTTTACCAGTTATACCAGGTACCATAAAACATACCCACACTTCAAGTAGACTGTTGAGCCCAATATACCTTTTGGGTTTGCGGGACTTACTTCACCGAATCTCGTTCTCTTAATGGCCTCGGAGTGGCCCAAGAGTTAGTTTTTAGGTATGTGCGTCAGCCCAAAATGGCTCCTTGTTGATGGACCATTCCAGTTTGGACCAGTTCACAAGTCCAAGTGTGATTCTAGTTGTACCCACCTTTTATGAACTATATTGGGCAAAAATAAAACTAAAATAATTGGACCTGGGGACTTCATAAAGGCTCAAATCCAATCGGAGCTCCGGTTCCCCTCCCCTTAAGCTCGTTACTGCTTGTGCCGTGTCCACATTGAAAAACTAGTTTGAGGTAATTTATTCAGTTAGTAACAATGGAGGGTCCGTTATATATAGGCTTCATTTGGTTTCAAAGGATGTGGTGATTTAGTTTTTTTATATGTTTAGTAATTTAAAGTATAAAATATAACTGATTTGAGGTCGTCTGAACTCGAACACTGGCACAACGACAAGTCACAAACTCTCATATAACTACACCAACTATACAATACTTGATATTTAATATTACTGATATATAAAATATAAAAAACAATTGGTCAAGTTTGTTATTATTTGGGTCGAGTAGGGGTTAAGTTTGTTGTAATTGGGACGAGTTTGAGTCGAATTTTTTATTATTGAGTCAAGTTTTTCATTAGTTGGGTCGAGTTTTCCATGATTAGGTCGAATTTGTTATTATTGGATCGAGTTTTTATCAATTTGGTCGAACTTGTTATATTGGGTCGAATTTGTTATATTGGGTCGAGTTTGATATGCTGGATCGAATTTTTCTTTATTGGATCGTGTTTTTCGTTAGTTGATCGAGTTTTATCATTTGAATCGAATTTAATGTTACTCGGTCGAGACGTTCGAGTTATTATATTACTGGGTCAGTTTAATGTTACTGGGTTCGAGTTTACCATTCAGGTATTATCTAATTAAAACAGATCTCGCTCCCTCTCCCCAAAATTTCCCTGAGAAGACGTGCAGCGGCGGAGCAAGAAGGGGAAGATTGCAGCTGCGCCGCCGGAAGAAAAAGGAAGAAGATTGCAGCCGCGCCGCCGCCTCAGACGCCTATAATCTATCTGTATATGTGCCTTCTTCAACTTGTGCATCTTCGACTGCTAAAATCGCCTCGAAATCCTCATCTTTCCTCGACAAGGTACTCTAGGTTGAATCGTTAAGTAAAAGTAGCATATTACTTTTTAACTCCTTTGTGATTTTTCTGGTTCGACCCGGGCAGTAGGGAATTTTGACCTTTTAATGTGTACTTGCCACCTAAATCTGGGATCAACAATTGTGCGAGTCCTAAAAATAGTTTTTACTCTGTCGCACAGTACGTGGAAGCCACACAAAGCTTTACCAAGACTAGCAGAAATCAATTGAATTCAAGCGGTAGAATTATTAATTATTTTCGCAAAGCACAAACTCCAATGTCAGCGCCTCAAGTACCCCAAATCACCGAATCCGACGATCATTTCTCCATTTTCGATCGCCTTCGGACAGAAGATATGAAAGGAACTCGGTTTAGTGATTCAAGTTTCTATCCAGGCTTCTTTGAATTATTTTTGGATTTGTTGCGTAACTGTTTAAAGAATTGACTGTTTGGCTTTATTTTCTGAACATCCATTATTTTGTTGACTCAAAGTGTTTTTGTATATGGTGAATCTCATTCAATTTGTTTTTGTAATTTTAAAAATCTATTTTATAAATGCATAAGTTGAACTGCAGTGGACTCATTATGGACTTTGACCTTTTACCTCTGTGCATTTTCTAGCTACTGCGTGAATCAGGTCGAAGCATTTGGGTTGCAGAAGTCTAGTAAAGTAGAGTTTGATAGGATGTTAGTAGAAGAACAGGTAGTAGCCAGAACATGCTGGCACACTGAGGATGGTAAAAGCTCAGATATATTGATTAAGAAGGAAAAGCATAAAGACAAAAGGAAGAATAGCTTGATGAAGGAAGCTGAAAAGGCTGACAGGCGAGGAGTTTGCTATTTAAGTAGGTTACCTCCTCATATGAACCCTTTGAAGCTTCGCCAGATTCTTTCTGAGTTTGGAGAAATTCAAAGGATATATCTTGCGCCTGAAGGTGAAGCATTGAAGTTTACCTGGTGAAATGGGTTGTTTTACTAGTTGATGGAGAATGAGGTTTTGGGCTAGATGTTTAGTTATACCGACACCAATTTTTATAAAATCTGTGTATTTTTTAGTTAATAAAATGATCTATTTCTCAAGCTTGGCTCGGGATATACAAATAGAAAGGTCTACTAATTTTTTAGGATATATCTTGCGCCTGAAGGTGAAGCATTGAAGTTTACCTGGTGAAATGGGTTGTTTTACTAAGTTGATGTAAAATGAGGTTTTGGACTAGATTTTAGTTATAACGATACTAATTTTTATAAAATCTTTGTATTATTTAGTTAATAAATTAGGCAAGAGGTCGTATCATGGTCGAAGCTTGAATCATACTGAAATTTTTGTAATACATAAAAATATTAATCTTCATATTCGTTGGTTCTTGGACCACAAATGTAGTCGTTGTTTTCTTATTTAGTCTCTGCTACTTAGGAACCACGCTTGATTCAGTTTGATTAAAATTTCCCCTTCTTGTGGTATGTTTCAGTACTCATGCCGTCTGACACTATGATATCACTTGTTGAGGGCATTAATTCCTTACAGATGAATTCCAATTCCATCAACAACATGGAATACAATTCTTCTGTAGCTGGGACTAGTTGTCCTCCTCATCTCCCATCTAGAAAACCGTATGGATATGAGGGAAAATCATCTGGATCTCCCGTGATAACTACGGATCAAGAGATTAGTAGAACCTGTAGTCCTACTACCTCAGTTATCGTTTCAAAACACTCTTATAAATCGTTTCATTCCATTATGCTGGAAAATGGAGACCAAGGTAGACTCAACAGACTAAAAGAGAATTCATGGCCCTGGTGATTTAGATAATGAATCGGGACAAGATAATACTAAGAAGCAGGATTTAATTTTGGCTTCGAAAAGGAATGATGGAAAGAATCACACCTCCAATTGCCTTCTGGAATCAGGAGAGTTTAGTTCGACCCGGGCAGTACGGAGTTTTGACCTTTTAAATGTGACTTGCCACCTAAATGTGGGATCAACAATTGTCCGAGTCCGAAAATTAGTTTTTACTCTGCCACACAGTACGTGGAAGCCAAACAAAGCTTTACCAACACTGGCAGAAATCAATTGAATTCAAGCTGTAGAATTGTCAATTATTTTCGCAAAGCACAAACTCCAATGACAACGCCATTGGCGCTGACTCAAGTACCCCAAATCACCGAACCCATCGATCATTTCTCCTTTCTCGATCACCTTCGGACAGAAAATATGAAAGGAACTCGGTTTAGCGATTCAAGTTTCTATCCAGGCTTATTTGAATTATTTTTGGATTTGTTGCGTAGCTGTTTAAAGAATTGACTATTTGGCTTTAAATTCTGAACCTCCATTTTTTGTTGACTCAAAGTGTTTTTTTATATGGTGAATCTCATTCAATTTGTTATTTGTAATTTTAAATCTATTTTACAAGTGCATAAGTTGAACTGCAGTGGACTCATTATGGACTTTGGTTCACCTTTTACCCTGTGCATTTTCTAGCTATTGCGTGAATCAGGTTGAAGCATTTGGGTTGCAGAAGTCTAGTAGAGTAGAGTTGGATAGGATGTTGGCAGAAGAACGGGTAGTAGCCAGAACATGCTGCCATACTGAGGATGGTAAAAGCTCAGATATATTGATAAAGAAGGAAAAACAGAAAGACAAAAGGAAGAAGAGCTTGATGAATGAAGCTGAAAAGGCCGACAGACGAGGAGTTTGCTATTTAAGTAGGTTACCTCCTCATATGAACCCTTTGAAGCTTCGCCAGATTCTTTCTGAGTTTGGAGAAATTCAAAGGATATATCTTGCGCCTGAAGGTGAAGCATTGAAGTTTACCTAATGAAATGAGTTGATTATTAAGTTGATGTAGAATGAGGTTTTGGGCTAGATGTTTAGTTATACCGACACCAATTTTTATAAAATCTGTGTATTTTTTAGTTAATAAAATGATCTATTTCTCAAGCTTGGCTCGGGATATACAAATAGAAAGGTCTACTAATTTTTTAGACCAGACTGAGACTGTTATTGATTAGCTATGATCGTTATTTGCAGATGCTGCTGCACAAGTCCGTCGTAAAAAGTCTGGTGGATTCCCAAGAAAAGAATTCTCAGAAGGGTATGTTTAATACCTTAAAGTTTCTTTAGTTTGTCCCTGTATCTTCAAAATCCTATAACATTGAATATCTTCAAAATCCTAACTGGTAACATTGACTGTCACAAACAAGTGCAAGCAGTTACTTTTTTCTTTTTTTGTTAGGTTCTCTGCTTTACTTTCCTCCTTTTGACACAGATCTTTTAAAGCCAGTAAATTATTGTTCTTTTTTCTCGATGCAGGTGGGTTGAGTTTACTGAGAAAATCATTGCAAAGAGAGTAGCAAAAATGTTAAATTGCCAACAAATTGGTATGTTGAACAGAATAGTTTGTCTGCATCTCTTTCAAACCCGTGATTTGTCTTAATTCTTCAATATCTGGTTGAGATGGGATCCTGCCCCAATGAAAGTTGCAGAATACTATTTTACAATGAAAACATCCCCTGATTTTTCATTCATGAAATGGTTTTTACATGAAAATTTTAGTCCGCATTGCTGACTGAAGTAGCTAATTCGAGCTTTGGTGATTAGGAGGTCTAATGGTGATGGAGTCTTTTCCCCCTTCTCCTTTTTTAGTCATATGAGATTGGTGTTTCTTTCTCATCCATGTCAATTTGAATGTATTTTTTAAATGTCTTGTGTTAGAAGTAACACTTTACTAGCGTTTGGCACTTTACACATTCTGGTTCAGGTGGCAAGAAAAGGTCATCCTTCTATTATGACCTTTGGAATATCAAATACTTGAGCAAATTCAAGTGGGATGATCTTACCGAAGAGATAGGTACTCGAATTAGGTTGTTCCAGATTTTCTGAATGTGTTACAGTCTGTAAGCTTGACTTGAAGTGAGCTAAGATACTCAAATGTATGTATGCAGCAACCAAGAATGCGACTCGAGAGCAGAAACTGGCGTTGGAACTCTCTGCTGCTAAAAGAGAGCGGGACTTTTACCTGTCAAAAGTAGACCAATCTATTGCCTTAAGTAAAATTGAAGAACGGCTAAAAAAGGTGAATTAAGTGATACATTTTGTTTTGGCTCCAGCATATGATCTAACTTTATGTTGATTGACATGATGTATCATGTGTATATTCCCATCTTAACAGCATAAAAATTGAGTTTGAATTACCTACCCACCTATATTATTGTTTGCTGATGCAGAAACAAAAGGTTGAAATGAAACCTAAAGTGATACGTTGGTTCCCTCAGAAAAAACCTGCAGTTAATGAAGCTGGAGAGACCAAGGAATTGTCTAGGGATATCCTAGCAGGAGTAAGCATCTCTTTCCGACTTATGCACCTGTAATGAAATAAAGCTTCATAATTTAAGATCTGTTGTGCACTTCTTTCAGGTTTTTGGTGGTTCCTAACGCACATATTTTACCAAATTTCACTGTTTCTTGCTACTTATGAGATTTATTGGGCCGACATCAACAATCATTTACAGTTTGTGATGACACGTGATTTTTCCTAGCTGCTGGTTAAATGTACGGGTGGTTATTTAATAATATTTGACTAATCTTCGTCTTCAAATTTTCATTCGTTCGTTTTCAACTGTGTTACTGCATATGTTCCTGAGTTTCAAATCCTACTACCTGGTTTAAATTGAGTAATGATTCTGATCAATAATCTATTTGGTCATACCAAATGTTTAGATTCCATTTTTTTGTTCATCCATCTGGGAAAGCTGATGAGTTTACCTGGAATCCTTCTCATGGAAGAAGTCATTACTAAAAATAATGTGCTTCATGTAGTCCTCATGAATTATTCAATCCAAACTTTCAAATTTAGACTCGGCTATGCGAGAATTTCATTTGTATCATGAAGGTTGAAATAGTTCAATAACAGGATAAGGTGATAATTATGCAATTCCTGTTTCTATTCCTTAACCTATCTGACTGGTGAGCTTGAAAGAAATATTCCTAGATGGAAGTACCTGGACAAGGAAGACAAATGGGTTATACATAACAATTTTTTTATGCTCTCTTTGGCTGGTTTGTTCTTTGCTTTAACCGTGCATTGTTTCTTTGTCTTTTACATTTGCTTTCCAACCTCTTTTATCTTACTTCTGGAATGTATCATGTACTCGTACTTTGTGATGGAAGCAACATATGCTGCTGAAGTTCTTGTACGTGTCAACTGGTTCAGTTTTCTTTCTTTCTTTCCTTCCTTCCTTTTCTCTTTTCGATTTGGTTTTTTGTATGAAAGGGTGAACCTAATCAATTTTGCCGGCTGCCTTGAACATAGCAGATTTGTTACATTTTGAAGCATTGGTTGGCTAATTTTAGAAACTTGAACCTCTATTCAAGAGGTGAAATGCTCTATCGTTCTGCTGGTTTTGCTAAATTCGCCTTGAGAAGAAACATTTGTTCTTTTGTTTGGTTGGTCCATCATCTGTGCTTGTACGTGATACTGATCCATAAGAGGATCATGCGACTGTACATATTTGACGCAAATAACATCTGAGAACAATAAAACAAAACGAAACATTTTAAAAAGCAGTGGAGTAAGAAATTCTGTTGACACTTGTTTGGTATAGAATGGAGGTCTGACTTTTAGTGAGAGTTGGCTAGATCCCTTGATATCTACTCTTCCACCAGTTATTCACAATTGATCCAAATAGCACGAGCCATCATCATATCCCATGGACATGGACGCCGGAGAATTGGGCCCTTTGCACATGTCTCATGCTTGCTTTGGTTTACTTTTGCTTTGTAGGGAATAATGCTGTTGAAACTTCAGGAAGCTACCTTTTGTCAATCATACGTGCTAAAGATGATGAGAAAGAAAAAGTTGGTGGGACACACGATCCCCCCACCCTTACTCTATCCGCCCTAGTGATTTGAATTCGACCATAGTGTGATCGAACCGGGATCAGCCTTTATCATGCGGCTATATTCGTGAATGAAATCTACAGCTAACAAGATGTTGCGTGAAATTGAATTCAACTCGATATCTCATATGACGAAATCCACTATTCCGGTTTCGTTCACATCCCACCCATGCACCTGATTTCAATCATAGCACACCCTCTCCATTCCAAGACACTGGAACATTTCAATGGATTCCAGCAAATATTTCAATTCCAAAAGAAAGATTTTTAAAAAATAAAATAAAATATTTCAACAATATTTCATTTTAACATTTTTAAATACTTCAATATGGTTGGATTAATGTGCTTACACGACCTGTTAAGAAATTTTATAACGTCTTTCACAACCAGCTGTGCGAATGAGTCATCTTTCAACCTTTTTTTTAAGCAAACCACGTATTCCTGCATAGAAAATATTAATATTGTAGAGAGGAAAAGGTGTCACGCATTTCTAAAAGGGTTCTCAATAGGAATAAAAAGGTTATTTATGTGGGAAAAATAAATTAAATGATGAAACATTGAAATAATCTAAGTAGGCTTAGTGTTATGAATCTGATGTAATCGAATTTTGCTCAGCCAATGAGCTACCTTCACGTAGAGTTCGTCGCAAGATTTCAGGTCGAGAACCGCACTAATGTGAGTCTCGTAGGCCGAGGTGCGCGCTACTGGTCTGGCAGGTCGGGGTGCGTTTCACCAGTAGTATCCTGCGAACACAGAAATGGGTCAAAGGACGTCGGGGGTATCCCGACGAAGGTCCTCCGATGCTTAAATAGAATAAGCGTTTGAGAATAAGGAATACGTATGAAGTAGAACAAGTGAAGTTACTCTATCCTCCTGAGAAGAGAGATCTACCTGGGTATTTATAGATAAGCAAATGTGGTTGAACGTATATGTCTAAATAATTATGAATTTGCGTGGGCCTGACGTGCTCCCTCACCTTCCCTCTGCAGGTAGGGATGATTCTTTTTTAATATCTGTCAGTACATTTATCACAGATCGAACAAGAGGGCCAAGTTGCCGGTCAAGTTGCCTATGTAGGGTCGAACTATCGCTCATCAAACTATTAGGTCGGGAGGCGTAAGTAAACATGCTACGAGATCCCGAGGTGGCGTGTTTAGCCAGCAAGATGCTTACCCGATCTAGTAGTAAGCAAGATGGTCTCCCGAGCTAGGAGTAGTTCGGTGAATTCAAGATAGGAGATATTTAGTACTATTCTAAGAAAGAGTCTACCCAGGGTCCCGATTTTAGCAGTATCAACCCCCCCAAGGGGTCCCTAGACGAAAAATTGAAGTATAGGACCATGTGAGATTAAGGTCGGGACCCGAGCCAAATTTGGAACTAATGGTGAGAATCATAATCCGTGTGTCCTTTGTATCCCCGATTGTTGATAAATCCTCTGTGAACAGTTTGGATGAGGTACGAGATTGTAGCTAATTTTTTGTGTTTATTTGAGGAAAACCACAATCCTTGTGAATTCATTTCCAACCCTTGATTAATCTTGATCGAACAGTTAATATATTGTAGCCCGGATTTCGAGGAGTCGCTTGAAGTTCCTGAGGTAATCTGAGCCATTCACTAAATGAAAATCTAACGGTCGGCAAACTTTTCGAACTTCTTTATAAATGGGCGATTTCCGTTCATTCTCACCTTTGCACTTCTTTAGTATCGAAACTCTGCCAAAATTTCTTCCTGTTCCCGAGCTATTTTCATTGTCTTCCGACCTTCCGTAAGTTCTTATAATACATTATCCTTTTGCAAAGATGTCTTCCCCCGATAGAAATTTGGTTAGTAGAGTAGCAGAGTCTATAGACTATTCCTCCCCTCCCGAGACTAGTCATAGAGAGGACGAGATCCCGAGCTTAGCAGAGCTTCATAGGGCTAGAATCCTTAGAATTGACCAGGATGAGGCGCGATTAGCCGCCCAGGGATGTACCTGGTATGAGATTAAGGCCTCCACTCTTAGGGAGTCGGATATCTCTTCGATTAAGGATAAGGCAGGGTTATCCAATCTATACGAGGTGATAGTCCCCCGCATCGATGCCCGAGCTAACCATCCTCCTGTAGGTTTCCACACCTTCTATGTAAACCAAATAGAGAGGGGTCTTCGTTTTCCCATTCCTAAGTTTATTACGACTCTGTGTGACCATCTAGAGGTCAGCCCTAGCCAACTTACTCCCAATTCTTTTCGCTCCCTTCTTTCTTTAGGAATTTTGCTTAAGTTTCATAGTATCCCCCTCTCGACCTATACCTTGATGCAATTGATTACGATTAAAAGGTTAGGCCCTGGGAAGTTTTATATTTCCAATAGGAAAGAGTTCGGGTTTATAGGTGGTAACCCGAGCTCTCACAAATGGTGGATGAGTAGATATTTTTGCATTAAGCGTATCTCGGGTCAGGAGAACCCATGGGGCTGTAACATGTCATGGCGGGATAATGCCTATACCCTGCCCCCATCGACCCCCGAGCAGAAACCTGACCTGACCAAATTTTTAGAGGCCATGAGAGGGAGGTGCTTTAATGCACAAGAGTTGATAGAGGAAGATCTTGTGTTACTTTAGTTTTAGCCGAAAAAAGGTTCCAGTGGTCGGGGATTTAGGTACCGTTACTGTCTTACTTGCACTGCCCTTATTACTTCGGTTATCTAACGTGTTGAGTTGTGTGTTATGTTTGCAGACGAAAGCTGAGATGATGCAGGCTTTGAAAGAGAGAAAAGCCCAGTCTGGAGGGGCCTCCAGTTCTCGCAAGCCGAGCAAGGAGAAGAGGAAAGAGCCTTTGGAAAGGAAGGAGAGGCGCAAGAAACGCCGCAATGAAGAGATGGGTACTAAGTCAGCTCGGGTGACCGTTCCCAAGGATCCTTCAGAGGAGCAGGATGGTAGGACGAACAAGGATCCCGAACAGCAATCAACCGAAGAGCCCTACATACTACTGGACACTTCTGCCATCTCCTTTGTGTCCAGTCCCTCGGGCCCTGTTTCCCTGGATTTCATTCGCCTCTTGATTCCCGATCGGGACTTTGATCAAGTGAAGCAGACTCCCGACCTTAAGGTTCTTGAAACTGCTGGTCTTCATTTCATGCAGGTGCGTATCAGTTCAGGATTTTGCTTTTGTACTCTATAGTTGTTGCTAACTTAGTATATCTGTGCAGACGTTGGTATGGTTCGGAGAGGCAGCGAGTCGCTTCTCCAAGGCCCGTGAAGAGGTCATCATGACCAGACGCTCCATGGATGGGGTGCTTGGCCGTCATGATGCTTTGATGAAGCAGCTTGTAACGACCGGACTTTTCTTAATAGGATTTAGAAGTTTTGGGGTTCGAATTGAAAGACCCATAAATTTCGATCTTGATGACATAACCAGTCGTTACTAACTTTCTAGACTAAAGTGTGAATAAACACCACTCATATCTGTTGAAGGAACTCAGACGTGAAGAATAAAAAGACGCGGAACTATTTCACGTCTGATTAACAATACATACGCTAAAATGATAGAAATCTGATGATTCAAAAGAAACTGTATACATAGTTAAATATAGAGTCTGTACAGAATTTCTACAAAACAACGAAACTAGGTCTGAAAGGAACAATGAAATCTGATGTCCGCGATAAACACATCCTTCCTTTCTGTTCATCTCCCTCCAGCTCCTTACTGCTCATTACCTGCACTCAATGAAAACTAGTGAGCCAAAGGCTCAGCAGGTAAAATCTGGAATAACGAAATCATGCAATAGAACTGGAATCTGAAATATGAATACATAACTGAAGTCTGAATACGCTTTAGAATGAACAAGCGCAATAACATATCTGAGAAATCTGATAGAAACTGAAAGCATAGAACATAATCAATTCTGAAATTATTTTCTTTAAACATTTCTAGAGCTGTGATTAAAATCACACTTGCGCTCTTATTTCATTTTCTAAAATTATGACAACACTTTAAACATTTGGTCCAATTCGTTTGATCAAACTTCTGATATCAGTCTCTTAGCACTATGGCTCATGGTGAAGGAATATACAGATCCGTCGACCTATACACCTGATCCTTCCTCTGTTGAAAGGGCACACGGTTCGTCAGCCGCGCACTCACCCTTCCTCTGGGGACCCTCTTTGTTGTCATAACTTAAAATATTTTCTAAAACATTGTTCTGCTCTTCTTTTCTTTCTTAAAAACTGTTTTCTTTCTTTCTGGTACGAATTACTGGTTTTCTATGTTCAATGATGTTATGGAACTTCAAAGGATTTCTCTGTGATGGTCCGAAAATAGGATCAAAAGACCAGCAGCCGCGCTTTAAAAGACTTTAGAAAATTTTACGCGCTGCTACTACACTTGAGGTGCAATACCTCTTTTTCTTGAACACATAAAAACTCACCAGAAGAGCACCGGAGACAGATCTGGTATGATTTAAAAATCATGCGGAAAATACCAGAACTGAATCCTATATTTTAAAACAACTCAAACAGATTTATGTACAACATAAATCTGTTCGAGACTTGCAAGTGCTAGTGTGATAACTGTATGCGATGCTAAGCTGAAATATAAGCAAGTGCTGAATACTGTAAACGTGTTATGCTGAGTTAAACTAAAGTAAATATGCAATGCTGAAAGCTTAAAGAAATGGACCGATACGTCGGGCTTAATGCCAAAGATAGTTGGGCTTAGTGTGCCGAGCTGATCGGACTTTATGCACTCACGTAGAAAAGCTACGCGAGAGTGTGCCAATGCAGGATTGGGCTTGTAGTCAAGAAGGATTGTTGCTCGAGATGCTTCCATGCTTTTTCTTAGAGAAAACTTTTCTTCCTTTATGAAAGAAGTCATCTTACAAGGGCAGAACTTTAAGAGTAATATCGTCGAAGATGTATAATGTTCCAAGGCCTTTGAGTTCGTTTTCCCGATGCATCCTCTAAATAGTACGCGACGATGCCGGCTTTACCTACAATTTTGAAAGGCCCTTCGTACTTAGGATCGAATTTTCCCCTATCTCCCTGATGCTGAATCTTTTTCCAGACCAAGTCTCCTATTTCATATTTTCGAGGTCGGACTCTTTTGTTATAGGACTGGACCATCCTCTTTTGGTAAGCCATTAGTCGCACCTCGGCCCTAGCTCTTCTCTCCTCAACATGGTCCAGTTCGAGACGTCGGATTGCCTCATTGTCCTCGCTATACTCAATTACTCTGAGGCTATCTTGACCAATTTCAGCGGGTAGGAGAGCTTCAGTCCTATAGACCACACAGTAAGGTGTTTCCCCAGTACCAGTTCGGGAAGTAGTTCGATAGGCCCACAGTACACTGGGTAGCTCGTCTACCCATTTTCCTTTGGCCGAGCCTAGTAGTGTCTTAAGAGCTTACACGATAGATCGATTAGTAACCTCGACCTGCCCATTACTTTGTGGGTAAGATACCGAAGTGAAGACTTGTTCAATCTTCATTTCTTGACACCATACCCGGACTTTTGACCCACATAATTGCCTTCCATTATCTGATATGATTCGTCGGGGAATTCCAAAGCGGCATACGATGTTTCTCCACAAGAATTTTGATACCTCCGCCTCAGATATTTTTGCCAGCGGCTCAGCCTCTACCCATTTAGAAAAGTAATCTACCGCAACCAATAAGAACTTCTTCTGTCCTCCTGCCGGGGGGAAAGGTCCTACAATGTCGATGCCCCACTGGTCGAAGGGACACGAGGATAAGATCGACCTTAATAGTTCGGCGGGCTGCTTTTGCAAATTGGCATGCCTCTGGCAGTCATGACAAGTTCGAACCAGAGCCAAAGCGTCCTTTTGCATAGTGGGCCAGAAAAACCCCGCGAGAAGAGTCTTCCTAGCCAGAGCTATACTCCCGAGGTGGTTCCCGCAACATCCTTCATGGATTTCTCTCAACACATATGTGGCCTCCTCCGGGCTTAAACATTTCAAGAGTGGTCTAGAAAATGATCTCTTGTATAATGTACCATTTAATAGTGCAAAACGGAGGGCCCGTCGTTTGATTTGTCGAGCCTTTCGTGGATCTTCAGGTAAAACCTTATGGGCGATATATTCATAGATTTCATATCGCCAATCCGAGGTGGACATGTTCTCGGGACTTGCCTCAACCTGATGGATTTGTGACACCAACTCTTGTCCTTGTATATTCTTTCCCGAGGTAGGCTTAAGTGAACTCGCCATCCGAGTTAACCGATCTGCCTTTTCATTCGCTTCCCGAGGTATCTATAAAAAGATAATTTCAGATAAATCTTCAGTCATCTTGCTCAAAGCTTCTGCATACTTGATCATCTTCTCATCTTTTACTCCAAATTTTCCATTGCACTGTTGAACCACTAATTGAGAATCAGAATACAGCAAAACCCGAGCAATTCCCATAGTTTTGGCAGCTCGGAGTCCAATCAGCAAAGCCTCATACTCTGCTTCATTGTTGGTGGCCTTGAAATCTAGGGTTACGGCCATGATTGTTTCTTCGCCCCAGGGAGATACAATAATTACTCCAACACCACTCATAGAGGAGCAAAAAGATCCATCTACATATACTTTCCACTGTTCTTCTTGCTCGGGGTAGGTTGTCTCTGCCAGGAAATCAACCAAAGCTTGTGCTTTTACCGTTGTTTGAGGTTTGAACTGGAGATCATATTCACTGAGTTCAGTGACCCACTTAACTAATCTTCCCGAGGCGTCAGGATGATGAACGATCTGTCCCAAGGTACTGTCCGTGAGCACGACGATAGGATGAGAGAGGAAATAGGGCCTAAGACGACGAGCGGTGATCACCAAGGCCAGAGATAATTTTTCCTGTGTAGTGTAATTCAGTTCGGCACCCTTGAGGGCATGGCTGACGAAATAAACAGGTCGGTGGTTCTGCCCTTCCTCCCGAACAATGACCGAGCTAACAGCTGTGTTGTGACGGCAAGGTATACATACAATGACTTCTCGAGCTCGGATTTGTTCAGTACGGGAAATTCTTTCAGATACTCCTTTAATTCCTGAAAAGCTTTTTCACTCTGATCATTCCACTCGAAATTCTTCGTTTTGCGGAGTATTTTGAAGAAGGGGAGGCTCCGATCAACGGATCGGGAGATGAATCTCGCCAACGCGGCTATCCTCCCTGTTAACCTCTGTACTTCCTGTATGTTTCGAGGGGAGCACATTGAAGCCAGAGCTTGTACCTTTTCGGGATTAGCTTCAATCCCACGTCGGGTAACCATGTACCCCAAAAACTTTCCCGTCCTTGCTCCAAATACACTTTTGTTAGGATTCAGCTTGATCTGGTAATCTCTAAGCGCACAAAAAGTTTCCTCAACATCAGTTATGAAGCTTTTATCTTCCCGTGATTTGATCAAGATGTCATCTACATACACCTCGGCATTCCTCCCGATCTGAGGTTTGAACACTTTATCCATCAACCTTTGATAGGTTGCCCCTGCATTTTTCAGCCCAAAAGGCATGACAACATAGCAGAATGTTCCATCTGCCGTGATGAAACTAACTTTGCGCTGGTCTTCCTCGGCTAGGGGAATTTGGTGGTACCCCTGATAAGCGTCCAGAAAACTGAGTAATTCATGTCCGGAGGTGGAATCAACAAGTTGGTCAATCCTGGGGAGTGGATAGCAATCTTTGGGACAAGCTTTGTTTAAGTCTCGGAAATCTACGCACATTCTCCAATTCCCCGCAGTTTTTGGTACCAACACTATGTTTGACAACCAGATGGGGAAATGTACCTCGGATACATGCACAGCTCGGATGAGCTCCTCGACCTGTTCCCTTATCACGACGTCTTTCTCTGGCCCGAAGTGCCTTCTTTTCTGGATAATTGGTTTAACATCAGGGGACACATTTAACCTGTGTTCCATGACGTCCCGCTTAACTCCTTTCAGATCGAAAGGAGACCAAGCAAAAATGTCCTTATTTCTATCCAAGCATTGGATTAGTTGAGTGCGAACATCCTCGGACAGGATTTTGGTAATCTTTACAGTCCCAGCTGGAGAGACGAGAACAACCTCTTCCTCTTCATCCTCAGTTGTCAACTGGAGATATTCATCAAACATATTCACACTCCTGTCTACCCGAGACCCTGGGTGATCATGAGCCCTAGCTTTGACAGCTTTCTGCTTAACTCTAACCTCTTCCACGTAGCACTTCATTGCCACTCTCCGATCTCCAACTACCTCACCCACAATATCTCCCACTGGGAATTTAATCTTCTGATGTAAGGCCGAGGCCACGACCAAGAATGCGGCCATGGCTGGTCTTCCCAAGATGACATTGTAGGAAGAAGGTGCATCTACCACTGTAAACTCAATGACCTTAGTCTTCCTGTACTTCCCAGATCCAAGCGAGAGGGGCAATTGAATCACCCCTACCGGATGCAAGCAATGACCAGTAAACCCGAACAGGGGTGTTTGTACTGTCTTTATTCGATATTCCCTGAGGTCCATTTGATCCACATCTTCCTTGAAAAACACATTGATCGAGATGCTCGAATCGACAAAAATGCGAGCCACTTCACAGTTCACAATCATCACATGAATGACCAGAGCGTCATTATGAACCTCAGCATCTGCTGGTAGGTCTTCGGGCCCGAATGATATAGTAGGCCCCGATCGCCTCTTCTCGATCTCCATGGTTTCCATCCGACGACACCTCGTCTTCCTTGCCCTATTGAAGTCCCCATCAGTAGGTCCTCCCGAAATCATTTGTATAGTACCCCGAGGCTGGGGTGATTGTGGCTCCTGTGGGGGAAAGCTTGACCTCATACC
The DNA here is from genome assembly GCA_001598015.1 of Dorcoceras hygrometricum. Lineage (NCBI taxonomy): Eukaryota > Viridiplantae > Streptophyta > Magnoliopsida > Lamiales > Gesneriaceae > Dorcoceras > Dorcoceras hygrometricum. Next base: position 229,970 of record KV012576.1, on the reverse strand, counting down.
CCGAGGTGTGTTATCCTGACCAGATCTCCCCTTCCTAGGTTGCCAGCGCCCTTCCTCTCGAGGCCTTTTTTCTACTTGATGCGGCTTATTCCCTACCAATACCGCTCTTACATCAGGATTGTTTTGTACAATTCGCTCCAATTCCTGATCAAGGTGCCTACATTCAGTAGTAGTGTGATCATAGTCCCGATGGAAATCACAAAACTTATTTGACCAGGGATTCCTCGGGATCCCATCACTTTCTCGGGGTCATTGCACTACTTTTCGTTCATCACAAATTTCCAATGATCGGACCTTGCTCAGTTTTAATGGCGTCCGAGCGGTGAACTCCCCCAACAACAAAGGGGGCTCTTTCTTAAAGGGCCTCGGCGGAGCTTTCTCATTTCGTAATTCCCGACCTGGCGAAAGGGTGAACCTAATCAATTTTCCCGGCTGCCTTGAACATAGCAGATTTTTTTCATTTTGAAGCATTGGTTGGGTATTAGAAACTTGAACCTCTATTTTTCAAGAGGTTAAATGCTCTATCGTTCTGCTGGTTTTGCTAAATTCGCCTTGAGAAGAAATATTTGTTCTTTTGTTTGATTGGTCCATTATCTGTGCTTGTACGTGATACTGATCCATAAGAGGATCATGCGACTGTTACATATTTGTCCTAAAAAACATCTTAGAACAATAAAATGAAAGGAAACATTTTAAAAAGCAGCGGAGTAAGAAATTTTGTTGACACTTGTTTGGTATAGAATGTAGGTCTGACTTTTAGTGAGAGTTGGCTAGATCCCTTGATATCTACTCTTCCACCAATTATTCACAATTGATCCAAATAGCACGAGCCATCATCATATCCCATGGACATGGACTCCGGAGAATTGGGTCATTCGCACATGCCTCCTGCTTGCTTTTGGTTTACTTTTGCTTTGTAGGGAATAATGCTGTTGAAACTTCAGGAAGCTACCTTTTGTCAATCATATATGCTAAAGATGATGAGAAAGAAAAAGTTGGTGGGTCACACGATCACCCCCACCCTTACTCTATTCGCCTTAGCCATTTGAATTCGACCATGGTGAGCTCGAACCGGGATCAGCCTTAATCATGCAGCTATATTCGTCCATGAAATCTACAGCTAACAAGATGTTGCGTGAAATCAAATTAAGTCGATATCTCATATAAGGAGATCCACTATTCCGGTTTCATTCGCATCTCACCCATGCACCTGATTTCAAGCATAGCACAACCTCTCCACTCCAAGATACTGGAACACTTTCAATGGATTCCAGCAAATATTTCAATTCCAAAAGAAAGATTTTTTTTTAAAAAAAAATAAAATATTTCAACAATATTTAATTTTAACATTTTTAAATACTTCAATACGGCTGGTTTAATGTGCTTACACGACCTATTAAGAAATTTTACAATGTCTTTCACAACCAGCTGTACGAATGAGTCATTTTTCAACCTTTTTTAAAGCAAACCACGTATTTCTGCATAAAAAATATTAATATTTGAGAGAGGAAAATGTGTCACGCATTTCTAAATGGGTTCTCAGTAGGAATAAAAAGTTTGTTTATGTGGGAAAAAATAAATTAAATGATGAAACATTGAAGTAATCTAAGTAGGCTTAGTGTTATGAATCTAAAAAATCCAAAAAATAGAAATCAGAGATTAAATATTGAAATTGTCGGAGAAAAAAGGGGGAACCAAACCCACAAAGAACAAGGAGAAGGAATTTGGATTCCCGGTCCCTCTCGATCGGTATACGGACAATTATACAAACATGTTCCATGCGCCATCAAAAGATAAACAATGCCAGAAAAGTGTTTTCCTCTCTCCACATGCACATACTTTCCCCTTTCGGCTTCCCCACTTCCATTATTGTTTGATTTCTCCGTCTACACTTTTCCTACCTTTAGGCCATCTCCAATCCACTGCACTAAAATGGTGCAGTTTCTGCACCAAATACAATATCCATCTCCAACCCATTTACTTCAAATCTTGTACCAAAAAGTATATTCTCGGAACATTCTCAATAATTTTTATTTATTAATTTCTTATATTTACATTTTATATTTTAATAAATTTAACTATATACTAATTATTATTATTTTAATTATTATTCTAATAATTAATTTCTTTAACAATTATATTATCATTTGATATAAATTAATATAAGAAAGTTAATTAAAATTGATAAATAAATTGAATACATAGAATTTAATTGAACAACATAATACGAATATGACTTCAAACAGTTGAGGAACCATATTCCTCCTATAGGTGATCGATTAAAGCATTTCGTAGTTCATGGTGAGTATCTTTGTCTTTTATCTTTTATATCGACTGAGAAACTCTTGAAATCTGACATGCTCATCAACAACCATTTCTACGTCCGGAGCTGGTGCTTCTCTCATTTCTTCAATGGGTGCACTAAGGTCACGTTCATCTTCGATAATCATATTATGCATTATAATACATGATGACATTATATCATGCAAATGATATTTCTTCCAAGCACGGGCTGGCGAAGCAACGATCGCAAATCGAAACTGGTGAACACCAAACGCACGCTCCACGTCTACAGGACTCTTGTTTCATAGCAAAATATTTCTTTTTTGGACCACGCGGATCGTGGATAGTTTGGACTATAGTTGACCATTTTGGATAAATACCATCAGTTAAGTAATGTCCCGTATCATATTCTTTTCCTCCAATTGTATAATGAGTCGGAGGAAAAATACCTTGTGCAAGGTTGGAAAACAGATTGGACGAATGTAAAACATTGATATCATTGTTCGATCTAGGCATACCAAAATACGCATGCCATATCCACAGATCATAATCAGCCACAGCTTCTAAAATGATTGTTGGAGATCCGCTGCGACCTGCATATTGACCTGCCCAAGCCGTCGGACAATTTTTCCACTTCCAATGCATACAGTCAAGACTGCCCAACATTCTAGGAAATCCTCGTTGTTTACCAATATAGAGTAATCTTGCAATATCATTGGCAGTGGTTGACCTCAAGTATTCCGTCGAGAAAATTTCAACTATAGCCCGACAAAAGCGTTTCATACATTCAATTGCAGTTGACTCTCCCATTTTGATGTATTCATCAGTAGCATCAGCAGGTAAAGCGTAGGCTAGAATACGCAATGCAGCTGTTGCCTTTTGAAGTGTCATAGCCCAAGGCGCCCCACACAATCATGTCGTTGTGTGAAATAGATATCATGATTTTTAACCGCGTCAACTATACGAAGAAAAAGATTTCTAGACATTCAAAATCTTCTTCGAAACATAGCTTCGTTATATGTTGGATTATCATAAAAATAATCATTGAACAAATTATGATCATCGATTTCTCATTCACGATGAATTACTATATGACCTGGAATTGAACCACCATGAATGACTTCTTGCTCCTGTTGGACGACGTACGTAGCAACCATCTGTTGATCTTGAGCTATAACATTCTATATTGCTCGAAACATAGCTTCGTTATATGTTGGATTATCATAAAATAATCATTGAACAATTATGATCATCGATTTCTCATTCACGATGAATTACTATATGACCTGGAATTGAACCACCATGAATGACTTCTTGCTCCTGTTGGACGACGTACGTAGCAACCATCTGTTGATCTTGAGCTATAACATTCTATATTGCTTTTCTTGTATTTTCATTATTCTCAATATCATTCCAATCCATCTGTGTTTCATCTTCAATGTCTGAAAGTGAAGATGAACTAGAGGATGATGCATTAAACTGAGAATGAGAAAACATTTTGGTGTTAGTGAGAATTCAAAATGTAGTGGTTTAAAGTATGATTACCAATCCATAAATAATGACTTAGAAGATAAAAATGATTTCGGATCTAACAGTGACCGTCGGATTGGATTTTCAGATCTAAACAATGACCATTGGATTGATGATTTCGGATCTAAATAATAACCGGCGGATTGGCTTTTCAGATCTAAACAATGACCATTGGATTGAATGATTACGGATCTAAACAATGACCATTGGATTTGATTTTCAGATCTAAACAATGACCGTCGGATTGGATTTTCAGATCTAAACAATGACCATCGGATTGGATTTTCAGATCTAAACAATGACCGTTGGATTGAATGATTTCGGATCTAAACAATGACCATCGGATTGTTGAGATCCGGATCGCGCCCCCCGGCGAGGCAGCGGAAGAACAGAAAAACATGTGCCGGGAGACGATCAATACGATAAAATTAACAAACTATGACATTCATAGGGAGTTTCAGATTGCTATCTTGCTGGCAACTTGTGCCTGGCTCCGACCGGTTTCGTAAAGAAAACGTCACTTCACGGTAGGCGGCGTTAGATATCGACAATCAGGTCCACGACCGGAGACGGGATTCCTTCGTCAGCCTGCACTAGAAGGACTGACGAGATCTGCGTGGATGGATTCTCCTCGTCAAGATTGGCAGGAAACGATTTTCCGGCGGCACGTGGCGGCGGCGGCGGCGGGTTTAAGAGGAAAGGAGGGGTGGCGCTCAATGAACTTAGGTTTAGGGTTTAATTTAGCTTAAGTGTTGTTATGAGAGTCAAGTCTATTTTAAATAGATTTGGTGATAGTCTTGGACCGGCCCAACGAGCCCGGGTCCAAAACATGAACATTACGTTCATCCCTATCACCGTGACTTCATCGTAACTCCGATCGCCGATCAGATCGGATCGATCGATTCAGTTTCCAAAACTGAACACCATGATCTGAAAAACCATTTTTCAGAACCCTAGTGCAAAATGACCGTTTTGCCCCTCAACATCGGCAAATCACGATTTGACCTCTGTTGACTTTTTAGGAAGTCGCACTCCCAAAATCCTCTTCGTATGCTCAACACATTGAGCTGAGTATCCGTACAGGAATCTCGAATCCAGTACTTGTGTGACCCTCAATGGTTCAGGGATACAGCTAGCCGTGGGCCCACAACCATTGTGGCTCCGGAATCACAATTCCGGAC
>KV012576.1:181401-210892 GCA_001598015.1 Dorcoceras hygrometricum | reverse complement strand
ACCCCGATGCATGTAGGAGTCGATGCATCGTTGTCGAGGATTCACCGCTCGCAGACATGCGTGGATATCCTATGCTATCTGAGGGGATAATAGTGTATAAATCTCTGGCCAGAGTACTAGAAGTGTTTTACGTAAATGTGTTTACCTAGTTACACTCGCGATGTCACTATTTGATCTCCAAGATGTATGCATAGCTATCGGATCTCTAGCGACTCTCGATTTACCAATGGTCGTTGATCTGATCGGGATATATGGATTGAAAGGACCGTACTGTACGCTAAACACGACCGACTGGTTCTTACAGGCACTATCAGTGATACCTAGGGGATCATGGGGCGATGTTGCTAGACGCTTTACCATGATCCGTTGGGCAAGTCCGGAATTGTGATTCCGGAGCCGCAATGGTTGTGGGCCCACGGCTAGCTGTATCCCTGAACCATTGAGGGTCACACAAGTACTGGATTCGAGAATCCCGCACGGATATTCAGCTCAATGTGTTGAGCACGAGAAGAGGATTTCGGGAAGTGCGACTTCCTAAAAGTCAACAGGGGTCAAACCGGGATTCGACGTTGTTGAGGGGCAAAACGGTTATTTTGCAATTTAGGGTTAGATGATCTGAAAAATTGTTTTTCATATCATAACATTCAGTTTTGGAAACTGAGTCGATCGGTCCGATCTGATCGGCGATCGGAGTTACGATGAAGTCGCAGCAGTGGATATCGTCATTTGGACCCGGGCCCGATGGGCCGGTCCAAGTCCATTGTTAAGTCTATTTAATTAGACTTATTAGACTTCATAATTACACTTGACATATTGTTGAAAACCCTAACCCTACACATCAAAACCCGCCGCCTCCTTCTCCTCTCTCTCACGCCGCCGCCGCCGTGCGCCGCCCGCCGCCGCCCGCCGCCGCCTCTTCGCCGGAAATTGTTCCGGCCTAGTTTTTCGAGGAGTATTCGTTCGTGCTGATCTCGTCAGGGCTTCTAGTGCAGCCTGACGAAGGAGTCTCGTATCTGGTCGTGGACCGGATTGGCGTAAACTACCGCAATCTACCGAGAAGAGCCGGGTTCTTGAAACATCGGTTGGAGCCAGGCACAAGTGCCAGCGAGGTATTCATCTTTGAACACCCTATGTATGACGATTATTGAATTGTCTGATTTTTCGTATTGATCGCCTCCCGGCACCTGTTTATTGTTCTTCCGCTGCCTAGCCGGGGGGGCGGATCCGGATCCCCAACATTTTCCTGATGCAGGCGAGGCATCTCAGGGGCAGGCGGGAGGCGCGAGCTGAACCAGTTTGGGGCTGCGTGTGTTTGTCAAAGGTCAGCATTTCCACGAAGCCATTGTAGTTGTTTTCTTTGATCTTTTTGTAACTGTATTAAGATCCATTACAACAACAAAGGATTCACATAGAATTCAGTAGTTGTAATATCCATTCTGTAATTGATCGAAACTTTGATATCCAATCCAGTTTCACTGTCCACCAGCGTAGTGATGTGTTCTTAGTATTCTAAGCTGGTTTATTTGTTGATCATGTTTACTGTTCGTACTATGATCTGGTTGGAAGGAAATACGGCTTCCAAATTTTGTTTAGTCTTTTCTTTTCCGCGTTTCATCTTTTCACTCCAATCTGTTGACTCCCTCGAGTTTGGGCGTCACAGACAGCATGCCATAACTGAAAGAAATCCAAGTAGCAGATGAAAACCAGCAGGGAATACCTGTCCAAGGCATGGTGGATCGTATTGAAGGCAAATTCTCATGGCCAACCTGTGGCAAAACAACCTGCTGTGCCGCAGGGACATACCCCAGATAAGAATGTGGCTGATTTGGAAGAGGATTCCAAAGTGATGGCTGAAGGCATTTTGGCTTACCTAAAAGCAGTGGTGAGCCACATACCGCAGTCCACGAATCAAGGAAATTTCCAACACAAAGAACCAGAACAAGGTGTGGGGAGTTTTAGAGCAGGTGAATCTTACCGCTCTATCCCAACTCCCCCAAGCCTGGACGAAAGGTACACACCCCCTCATCAAAGAGATGAAACTGTTTTCCAGAGAAGCCCTGCAATTGTGAGAGAAAACGGAAATGGAAACCCGAGATCCCATCTCCAGCAGCCATATAATGTGACTAACCCAATGAATCAACCTGGTCTGTACGAAGAAGGTAGGGGCTTCCCAGTTGGGAACACTGGCATCAATGACAATGGAGCTTATCAAGCTCGGAGGGCACAATTCTACAATCTCCCCTCCAGAACAGGAACGCAGGTATGATTAATCTGGACATGGTGAGAGAAATCGTACAGGAGTTGTATGGACCAGCTTTAAGGGTAATCGGTCGTCCTGAATTCCACAAACCATATCCCAAGATGATAGACCACAATAACCCTTATACTAGGGGGTATAAAATCTCAGAATTCAGCTTATTCTCTGGAGAAGACGGGCAATCCACAATGGAGCATATTTCCAGATTCACCATCAAGTGCGGGATGTTGGAAAATCTGGAGAATTTCTCAAATTTGAAGCTCAGGTTATTTCCCAACACACTGACAGGCACAGCATTTACATGGTACACACTACTGCCGATGAATTCTGTCCTTACCTGACAAGATATAGAACGCCAGTTTCATACTCAGTTTTATCACACCAAGCCCGATGTATGTATCTCTGATTTGTCTAGAATTAACCAAAAGAAAGGCGAATCTGTGGATATTTTTGTGGATAGGTTTACCAATATGAAACATAGATGCAATGTCTTCCTACCAGAAGTAGAATTCGTCAAAATGGCGCAGAAGGGGCTGGAATTTGAATTGAAGAATAAATTCCAAGGCATGGAGTTTAGAGACTTCTTTGAGTTTTCTTCTAAAGTAGCAGAGTATGAAGAGTTGTTAAAATATGAACTTACAAGAAGAAGACAATGCTTGACTCGTACTATCAGGACATAGAAGATGTGGCCTTGGCGAAGCTTCGTACCAATGGATCGTGTATCTGCCCTTTACTCAAAAGAAAGACTGGGGAGTCAGAAAAGGAAAATAACAAATTCCCTGCCAAGGACATGCAGTACACTTTTGATGTCTCTAAATCTGATGAGATATTCGATTATTTGATAAAAGAAAGGTTTTTTCCCGATCATCGCGTACCTTCCAAAGAAAAAATCAAGGGACGTGAATACTGTAAGTATCATGATTCGTAAAACCATACTACAAAGTCATGTTGGGCTTTTAAAAATATGCCGCATGAAAGAATCAATAAGGGAGTGCTGAAATTCCCAGAAAAACAAGATTCCATGGCTGTGGACAAAGACCCATTCCCTCCAATAGCACCTGTATATACGAATACAACAGATTTGAGAAAATTCTTAAATGACAAACATGAAAGACGTGTGATGAACGAGAAAAGGGTCAAGACCTACTGGATTCCAAAAGGACAGATATTTGAAGCTCACAGAAATTATGGTAGGAGACGTGTGATGAACGAGAAAAGGGTCAAGACCTACTGGATTCCAAAAGGACAGATATTTGAAGCTCACAGAAATTATGGTAGGTCAACGGCAAAACATGTTCGAAGGGGGAGTCCAGAAATTATTGGTGGGTCTACGTCTAGTTGGCCGAGGAACCAATATTTCCCCAGGAAAACAAGGGAAACTTACTATCCAGGCGAGGTGTATCATCGAACGTCATGGGTATACCAGAAGGAGGAAGAAAACTGCTTGAAGCTTCAGCCAGTAAACACTCATAAAATGCATGTTTACAGTAAGAAAAATGAGTCTACTAGGAAAACTCAAAGAGTGAGGACATCATAGCATCAAGATAGACCAAGGTTTGTCCTCCCACGTAGAAGCGATGTTAGTGATGCTTGGAGGGTGGCTTAGCACAATAAATTCCCTAAACCACTTACTAGAACGCCGAAAAGAAGGATGCTGAGAGAAAGAGTAGCCGCTAAACCAAAGATGGCAGAAAACACGGTTAGCAAGTCCAAATCCTGTATAAAGGCTACTGAAGACAAAAGTAGTGGGGACGATGATGATCTGCTTAGCAAAGAGGACGCCCAAGAAAACAAAACAATTAATTTTCGTGTGGGTAAGTTTCATATATCGGTAGATTGCAACACTGGTGTGGTGATTTTTCCAGAAAAATTCAAATTATGTGATGAAGAAAATCCAATTAACTATAGATCAGAGAGCGCTGGTACAAAGGGAACTGGGACTCCTGAAGAAAGTTCTGGTGTTATCATCAGAGAGGAACATCCAAGAAAACCAATGTCGAGATTCCTAATCGACAATGGCTCAGCAATTAACATGCTACCAGTAAGAATGCTAGGGAATTTGTGAAAGAAAGAAGATGATCTCATACAACCGAGGTATCAGTGCCTGATTTCACTAGGGAATCAACTAAAACTATCGGGATATTCCCAGATGTCACAATGGGGAGTTTGTCTTATCTATATGCATTTTTAGTGGTAAATTCTTCTGCTAAAGACCTGTTAGGAAGAGACTGGATCCACGCCAACCAGTGCCGTCGTCGATGCATCAACTCTTTATGTTTTGGAAAGGAGATGAAGTGTAAATTGACAATTCAATACTAGCACGGTTGAAGTACGGTACTATAATGGAGATTTCGGGCCTATAAAAATTCGGAGCTCAAACACCAAGAAGTCAAATTATATGGAAAATTCAACTCCCAGCCCAATCTTTGATAAAATCCTCAAACGAACCGTCATTGTGCCTGATACAACCCATAGTGGAAGAGATTGATGATTAATCTCAGCAACAAAGAGAAAGAGGTAGCTGCAGCCGCTATTCACAAATTATATGTGCAGCAAATGATAGACAAATTTGAAGGGTTGGGGTATGAAGCGTTCGGAACAAAAATAATCCATGAAGAGGATAATGATGAAGAAGGCAAACTCCAGCTAGATGAGCTAATAATGGCGCCAACCCAAATGGACGATGGCGCACATGAAGTCCAAGATCCATTGAAAGAAAAAAATGTGGGGAGTCTGGATAAGCCGAAGGTAATATTCATCAGTGCATTGTTGGAAGATGAGATTAAGAGGGATTTGATAGATTTGTTAACGGCGCTCGAAGGAATTGATGAACTGCGAATGAAAGCCTATAACGAGTTATTTTTGCAAAAGCAGAAGGTGGCAAGGATATATAATAAAAAGGTGAAGAGGAAGAGCTTTTGATGAGGGCGTTGTTACATGGAAACTGATACTCCCGAAAGAAATAAAGGACAGAGAATAGGGAAAATGGTCCCCTAATTGGGAAGACCTTTTAAAGTACATAGAGTTCTGGAGGTATGTTTATCATTGATTTTAGGAAACGAAAAGGAGACCAATACATGGCCAAGAAATCCAACAACACCACCAGCAGCAAGTTCGACCATCTCCCAAAAAATCAAAGTCCTCCACTGCACCAACAAACCAAACAAAACAACAACAATCCACCACACATACCACCAACAGAAAGTTAAAAGTGCATAGAAATTGATGCAGGGATGGGGTCTGGCTAAAGTGCAATGCACACAGATGGCTGTTGGGAAAAGGAGATTGGTCCCCGGTGCAATGCAAATCACACAAGCGGCACATAAAAAGGGATAGAAACACCTGTGGTGGTCGTGATTTTACCAAGCTGAACTTGCACGCTGCAATTAGCAATAACTGCAAAAGAAGTATATATCCATGAGAAAGAAATATACTCCCCAAACACATTCTCAATGGAGTTTAGAGTACCACTGATGAGATTGCGAATCAAAGCCAAAGCTTGCTCTTGGATTGCAGTCGCCGGGTCACTAATGAGACTTGCTAGTGTGGACGTCGTCAATTCCAAAAGAATTTCTTCTTTACATCTGTTGCTTGCGCACACAATGTTGATCCTGATGGCAGATTCCATCGACTTTGAAAGCAAAACTAGATGTTCACACCTCTACTTTGTGTAAACAGTGATTTGTGTGGCTTAAAATCAACAGCCACATTGTTGATTGCTCGTAGAGCAGAAATCTGAACTGACATGCAGTAGTCGCAAAAAAGCTGAACCAAGGGAAGGACGACAGTTTCACTCATAGAATGACCTGCACTCAAATTCTTCACGGAACAAAATACATTCTTCAGGAAAATGCAGGCTGCAATGTGCACTTCAGCACTATCATGAGCTAGTGCATCTATTGCAAAATCAAATACCTCTAAATGTAGTACCCTATCCCTGCAGCATTCCAAATTTGAGGATAAATCAGCCATAATCCCCGTGGCTTGATTAGAGTTTTGCTTCATCCTTTCCAGAATCACATCTATTCCTGCTTCACAAATCTCTGTAAGCCTTCGATAACAATGTCTTCTGCCTATTATTCTCTGTTGGAATTGTGCTTGGGCATGTGGTAGTTATTTGTTCCAAATTTGTAGTACACTATTTCTGTAATATCGATAGTCAATTTCCCAATAAAAAAATTATATTTGCATATTGAGGATGTGAACTATGGTAGTGGAAAAAGGGGGTGATCGTGCCTTGAATTTCAATAAAACTCCAACCCGGAGCTTTCTTCAGGCCAAGAGATCTCATTTGAACCCAAGACTCCCCAACACCATCCCATTTAGCCATTGAAGCAAAACAGTGTGCTAGTTGCACATAGTTACCAGCATCAACAGGCTCCATTTCAGAAATTTCTTTGGCGACTTTGGTCCCAAGCTCTATTTCACCATTTCTTCGATAGGAATCAAGTATCATGCCTAGTACATCGGTAACTGGTTCTGAGAACATTTTCTTGTAGAAATTATAGGAATCTTGTATCCTACCAGCCCGACAAACCAGATTTTCAAATTTAAAGAGGAAGATTTTAGCAGAAAAGAGACTCTTGAAAAGTTTCAAAAATGATTGGCTGCATGTGAAGAGGAATACCATCGGTAACTGGTTCTGAGAACATTTTCTTGTAGAAATTATAGGAATCTTGTATCCTACCAGCCCGACAAACCAGATTTTCAAATTTAAAGAGGAAGATTTTAGCAGAAAAGAGACTCTTGAAAAGTTTCAAAAATGATTGGCTGCATGTGAAGAGGAATACTGGAAAAGAGGCACACACCTTGTGTTGAAGCAGGCTGAAAAGGCACGCCCAATATTCAGTAAAATCCCAGTAATGGTGGAGACATTGAAAACAAAGGTGAGTACCTGGGAGAAGTTAAACCAAGCTAAGTTCATATATGATGGAGTTGGTCTTCTTGTCCATGATTGAGCAGTATTGTGAGTGGAAATGAGATATTGGCTACTAGAAGAATAGTGAAAGTACGTCGCCATCAAATATTTTCAATTCCATCGGGCTAGACCCAACTCCAGCTTGGGCTTCTAACCCATTTGTTGCTATATGTTTGGTTCCTCTTGTTTCCTCTGCTCCACTGATGAAAGAGACTAGTGAGCCTAAGTTTGGATCTAATCTAGAGTAGGAGAAAACTAGTGTCAATGTTGATGACAACTCCCGGCAATATTCTTCCTGCCCAAATTGCTTTCCAGTTGATGTTCAAGAAACCTTTTCCTTTCAAGAGAGGTCTGTTGGCTATGGGGTTTGAGTGTGGTGAAATGAATACAAGAGGAGGAGATAAATGATTAAAGCTTGAAGCGAGTAGAAGAGACGGACAGTGAGATATGTGCAGATGAGCTCAGATAAGTTTCTGGTTTCTTCCTCCTGAAAAGAAGATTCAAACTAGTAAGTGGGCTTCAACAATTATGCCTCAACAATTACGTTTCAGCAGGTGGGGTTCAACTAGTGGGATGTGGGAACCAAAACTCTTATTAAAACACAAGCAATTGGCCCAATGAGCCAAATGCTTGCGGGGGGCATCTGTTTGCACCAAAACAAAATTTCCCAGAAATAAAGCCCAGATGAGAGTCCAAACCTATAGTTAAATAGACCGGTCCATGAAGAGTCAAAAGACAGCGTCAAAAGTCAGTTAGAGGCAACGTGTGAAAGTGATTCATGGCCCAAGTCATGCGAACGTGGAATTGAAGAAACTCCCCATGAAAAGATAAAAGAAAGCATCGACAGAGAAAAAGATCCAACATCATTCAACAAAAAATCTGCACAAATTCTCTTTAAATCATCAGCAGTCAAATTTCTCGATTTCCATTAGAACTCTCATATTCAGATTTCAAGCTTTAAGTTTTTATTAGTTATGAATTATTGTAAATTTTCTAATTTTTATTGAAAACACAAATTATTTCAGGAATTTGTTCATATAAATGTCAGTTTATTTCTTCTTGGTGTCATATTAATTTAGTAACTAACGATCAAATTTAGTTTTCATTGTCGTTTGATTTATTAGAAGTCAGATTTTATATAAATTTTATACAAATTGATACTTGATCACCTGATACGTCCAACAATTTATGAAATAACACAAACGGCCGCTTATGTGGGCCAGATGTATGAACTCTTTATCGAGCTCAGTATTCACTTACGTGTCAATTTGATCGGGTAATTTGAGCTTCTCTACTTGTGTTGTTGCTATGTTTCTTTTTTGGGTTTGCGATCACGATTTTGAAGCTATGGATTTTGTTTATTTGTTATTTTCGATGTTTGTGAAGTGGGTTTAACTATATTTCGAATAGGCATTGGGATTTACCATGGTGGTTTCGTGATTGGTTGTAAGAAAGGTATCTTTTCGATGGTGCACCATTTTTTCTTTTCTTGGCGTTTGCGCTTAAGTCGTTAGAGAATCGACTGCTCCTGATTTGCAATTGTGAACTGTATAAAATAAGCTCGATGATGTTTCTCGGAACTGAATTATGTTCAGGTCAAAAGCTGAATTTACTCTGATATCAACTGTGTTGAGGCAGGCTGACTAAAGTACCCCTTTATTGGACTGCAAAATATGAATAGGATGCTAAATGAGAAATACACTGATGAACGAGTGCTGCGATGCCAGCCGAAGGGCATAGCCCTACCCCCTCACGCCCACCCCCATGTAAGGGATAGGACACAGCCCTCGGTTAGCATCGATTTTTCTTGATGAACTTAGATATGAAAATTTTGGGTACAGGCGAACAGTGTCAATCAAGTGATTGTCTGCAGTATCTGCAATCTGCTGAAGGATGTCTATTTGTTTGCCATGTTTGGATCTCTTTTAAACAAAGAGAGTGACAGATCGAGGAAGATGGTGTAATTTCAATTTTTATCAGTTGGTGATTGGTGAAGGACCTCTAAACATGTGCAAGACAGTCTCCCTGTTCAATTTTAGTTAATGGAGCTTGACAGCCGCATTGGTGTTATTAATATACAGTTACTGCATTTGCTAGAGAGCTGGAAGTGGTTTGGAGACATTAATTGGATTGATAGTGCCAATATATAGTGGCAATATGCACTTAATAGTAATTGATCTCTGATTGTTATTGTTGAACTACTTAGCTTCATTGGGTTTTAGTGAAGTTGAATAAAACTAAAATCGGAATTAAAATTCGCCTAATTTATCGGGAAATCTGAATTATTTGTTGTGAATATCAATTTGCTTGTGTTTCTGGATAATGATTATATATCTAGAGGATGGAGAAACCATAACTGGTTGTGCATTTAATTATTTATGGTCCATTTTATTGAAAGCGTAAGTGGTCTACTAACAGATGTTTTAACTTTGATATATCAATAGCTGAGAAAAACAATTCATTTATCATCTTGTCCAAGAATTAGACATGACTGCTTGCTGTCATCAGGCTATCCAAGAATTTAAATGAAAGCGAAATGCCAAGAATTTTGAACGAGGGGAACGGATTGTGAGTTATTGGGCAATAAAGACTAGGGTTGGGGAAAAATACCGAAATTATCGGTATACCGCACTTATCGAACCGAAATTTATCGAAAATACCGAAAAATTCGGTATACCGAAATTTTCGGTACGGTATGATGTCGTACCGAAAATTTCGGTAAGGGTATCAGTATTCATTTCAGAAATTTTCGGTATTTTCGGTATACCAAAATACCGATATATTTAATATATGTATATGTATATATATATATATTAGGCATGATGTGGTGGGCGCCTCGAGATGCTCAGCCGAGCATCTCCACAATTTCATGAGATGCTCGGCTGAGCATCTCCAGGCGCCCTCAATACCGTACCGGGTTTTCGGTAACGGTACGGTATCGGTAAAGAAATTTTTTTTCGGTATACCGAAAAATCGGTATGGTAACGGTATGAATTTTTTCAATACCGCTATTTTCGGTACGATATACGGTATACCTTGAAAAACCGGTATATCGTACCGAACCAACCCTAATAAAGACTACAATGTTTATGAGCAATTATACAAGTCATGGTTCTTTGTCCATCGGTGCATGCTAGATTGAAATTATTGAATTCAGAAAAATTCAGATAGATTACAGATGGATGCACTGGATTTGATGAAGAAGATCAACTTTGGCTTTAAATGGTCATCTTGGATGAATTTGATCTTTGAGATAGAACGACCCAAATATAAAGTATCTAAATAAATTGAATGAAGTTGAAATGATGATTTCGAAGAACTCCAGATTCTTTAACTCCAAGTTGTTCAGAGATGAGTGCAGAAATCATGCATGGACCTTCCTTCTTCACTTCCATTCCTTTAATCAGAGAAATTGCTTCAGCGTCGTCCCTTATCTTTCCTACCAGCCTTCTACATATTCCCTCCATGAATTGGTGGGGTGTGACAAATACTAACACGTTGGCATCCCTCACTGGCGAATTTCAAAATAAACACGCGAATTCGTATCCATTTTCTTTATTTGAATTTACGGTACTAAGAAATCAAGATTTTCATACCTGCATTTTCAAGATCAGGGTCTGCAACAACATTTTTGCCAAGCTTTATGCCTTGGAGATATTTAATATTCTCCTGTAAAAGAAACAACAAGTGGACTGGAATATTTCCAATAAATCACATCTGATAAACTCAAATATGGTAAGAAGAAAATCAAGAGCAAATACATTGGTTTTATTGATAACTTCAGAGAGCTTTTCACCTGTCGGCAATACTTCCTCAAACACCCACATCCTCACTTCATCTGCATACACACACAAACACACCCAAAATCAATTTACAAAAACTAGAAAACAAATCGAACATGTTTACGACAAAATTTACTACATTCAAATACGAACATGAACGATCAATAGACGAGGTAAAAAAAAAGGAAATATAAAGGTAAACCATGAAATGAATTAAGCTTGAGGGTGTTGGAAGCAATGAGCTTGACTGCGACAGCACAAAAGAGAGCACTCATTGAAGGAAGAATGCGCTCTTACGCATAAGACGATCTGCAGCATTCAACTGAATGAAGATGGCATGAAGACGATTTGGGACGCCTTAGAGCAACCCCTAATATCTGACGAACAGAGACTAACCGAAATAAAGGGAAAACTTAATCTGTATTTCGACCTGAAGGATTCCTCAGCTCTATTAGTTTCGGGAGGTGGGGTAGGCAAGTTTGAGGTGGGCAAGTGAGCTCTCCCGGCCGGTCAACTGTCTCTTACATAGATCATGTATTAATTGACTATAACTATAGGATACTCGGGTTTCTCGAATTACCGCGTTTGTTCGAGTGATCCACAAACGACGCTCCCCCAATTCCCACTTCCAACAACAGTGACTCTGGACAGCACCGGCGGCGCTTGACTCCTAGCTCCGGTGAATTGTGATTGATACCACCAAAAGATTCCACCTCGGGACCCGAGGTAAGAGCTCCTCTTAAAGAATGTCGCTGATAACCTTCCATCTTGACCTCACTTGGTCACCTCGGTTCTCATGAGCATCTCGTTAACCGGGCATGGCACCTCGGGACATCGGGTTATGACAGGCATAGCCTCCCAACCTGACGTCAAAACAAGTGGACTAGACTTTGATCTGACCTATATGAGTGACCGTACATAAGCAACTTGGCCCTCTTGGATAAACTCATGATTAATGCACTGACAAGTACGGTAGAAACCATCCCTACCTGTAGGAGGTAGGTAGAAGTACATGCCAGGTCTGCTAGGCCTACTACAATTCATAATTACCCGGAGAGGTACATCCAACCACTTTGCTTACCTATGAATATCCACGTAGATCCTCCTTTTTATTCATTCAGCAAATTCACTTTCTCTATTCTATACATACTCTTTATTCCCTAGCACTCCTTCTAACTTAACCATCGGAGGACCTTCATCGGGACACCTCCCGACGCCCTTTGACCAGCTTTTGTGTTCAAAGGATATTGTAGGGAAACTTCAGCCCGAGACCTGAGGACTGACTAGCCGACCTCCCGACGTGATAAGTCTTACGTGGTGGTAGCTCATTTGATGGGTGAAATTCGGTTACATTAATTGACGTCGTCTATGGGAAATGTGAAGAGAAGAAGATGAAGTGCCGCATAGGAGAAGTAGACTTCAGGAAACAGGAGAAACAAGTCGCACTAAGAATATTTCCCAAGGATGCGAGAATCCTCCACTTACCGCCGCCAGATAGCTCAGTTGGTGGCGGCCACAATAGAACAAATCCTGGCCAATCGACCCGAAGCGAATCCCCTGCCTGATCAACAAGATGAAGAGATTAGATGACTACGAAAAGAAGTTGCCCGCTTGAGGGAAACAAGGGCTATGAAACCACCACCTCCACCAACTCGGGAGGTACCCTTCTCAACTGAGGTGGCCCGATCAGCGCAGCAATGGTTCAATCTCTTGCCCACCGGGAGTATTAAAAACTTTCGAGATTTTAGTCAAGCATTCCTCCACCAGTTTTCCAGTAGTAAGAAGCAGCCCATGATGATGTTGAACCTATTTAATGTGAAGCAGAAGGAGCAGGAGAGCCTTCCAGAGTACATTCGGTGCTTCAATAGAACTATCATAGAGGTGCCCTCTTCTACACCTGATCTGCTAATCGGGGCATTTACTCAGGGATTGTGTGGGGGTGATTTATTCAGGTCCTTGGTCAAGAAAACCTCCGAAAACATTTGATGAACTCCTTACTAAGGTCGAGAAATACGTCAGTTTGGAAGAAGTACAGTCTACAAGGAGGAATGAGCAGAGAATTCCATCTCGACCTGGTAGGGATTTTTGGGTGGAAAGAGCCCAACCGAGGTCATCTAGGCAGAAATCTCCTCTATTGTTGGGACATCTAGTCGCCCGAACACCTTTGAGGATGAGTAAATCCAGGGATTTGGAGATCTGTGACAAGAGAAAGGTGGTGCAGCGATCTCGGGGAAGTGATGGGGCCCCGAGGAATCCAAAATCGGATAAGTGCTTTGATTTCCACAGAGACTGGACACACTACTGCGGAATGTCGGCACTTAGATCAGGAATTGGAGTGAATTATCCAAAACAATCCCGATGTACGAGCAATATTGGTGGGGAATAGGCCGCATCAGACGGAGAAGATACCTCGGGAGGAAGAGCGCTGGCAACAGAATAAGAGGAGATCTGGTAGGGGAAACTGTGAGGACTAGAAATCTGTTAAGTAAGATTTAATAGTTAAGCAGCTTTTGAATTAAGATTTGTCACGGAATTGTGATTTCTGGGTGTCAGATTTGACATAGAGTTGATCAGCGTCGTCGTTTGGATTAGCGAAGAAGACAGCAGTGAGTGCGTGAGCATTCAGATGTTGGTACGCAGTGGTAGCGTGAACAGATGTCAACGCAAGTCAACATTACTGTGTAGCGAGAGGAATCTGTTACAGTTAGCGTGCAGACGTGAGAAGCTATTGCGTGTTGGTCAACACGTCTTAGTTGACCGCTGGTTGTTAGCACTGTTCAGATGTCGCTAGAGAGAGAGATCTGTTCAGATGTTGCTAGCGAGGGAGAGATATCTGTTCAGATGTCACTATAGGGAGAAATCTGTTTCAACTGTGGAAGCTATGCTACGTCGTTTTGATTAGTTGGTGCGACGTCGTTTGCTGTGGAGTTAGTAACTTGTTTAGACACTTGAACCATATCAGCATAGCCAGTTGAGGGCGAAAGCTGGAGTCAGCTTTGAGAGGACTTTTGCCTTAGTATTAGCAGAGATCTGAATTGCTTAGAACAGTAGTGATTCGAGGATTTATATACCAAGTGCTGCTCAACACTTAACGTATTTTGAACCCGATATTCCTCATCGTTTTCTGCCGTTGAGAGGACTTTGAGAGGACTTTTGCCTTAGTATAGTTACTGTTCATTCGAACCCTTCTCCGGTAGATTGCCGTCGATTTCTGCCGTTGTTTGGAGCAAGATTGGTGGCGCTGAGCTCGTCTTGAGTAGCTCTTTCGATTGATACCAGTTAGGAAGCCCGGTTCGACGTTGGAGAGGAAACGCGAAGAAGCTGTGAGTTGGTGTGTTTTCGCGACAGTTGAGTAGAGCGTTCTCCTGTGCGTGTGAGCTTCTGGGTAAGTGTTCCTTGCTGTTTTGAGTTTAGTTCTGGCTGTTAGAAGCTGCTTTGCTAGGTAGAACCAGATATGAGTTCTGACCGTAGGTATTAAGCTTGAGAAATGCAGCTGTGAACTAAGATATGAGATTTCCTTAACAGATTTGAGCTCCAGGGAAGTCCCTGCTGTGTTGGACGTGACCAGTGTGGTAGCAATTTTGAGCAGGCTGAAATTGTCGTGCCTGAGTAAGATCTGTTGAGGTAGAATTTGAGAATTTAAGGTACGAGTTGAGCTTTTGTTAACGGCTTAGACATAGCATGCTAGTATTTGAGGCATAAAATCTGTGCTATGTGGATTCTAGGATTACGTGTCAGCTTGACTGAATTGATATGCGCTGTTTACGTAATTTATGCATGTTGAAATTAGATTTGAATTTCATGGCATTCATGCATACATATTGAGCCATTGATCGATTGATAACCTGAGATAGAGCCACGTTGTGACCGGCAGACAGATGTGTCATGCCTGAAAGGTTCAACGCTATCATCGGAGTGGTGACCAACTGATTGGTTGTGTCTGAAAACCACCGAGCTGTGATGGCTGACGGGCCTGATGATCACGGACCGATGGTTTCCTCGGTCGATACACTGTGCGGGTATAGAGGCTCGATTGATATTTACTGCCAGCTGATTAGCAGGCCTTGATGACCGATTTTCTTTGACAGCCACATGCATTCATGACTTAGAATACTGCATGTTTATGATTTGCTGTTATATTAGTGCTCATTCGTACTGAGGCTTGACCTTGTATTCTTTTTCCTGCTTTTTGTTGTTTGGGTCTGTGTTGCCCAGTTGCAGGATCTTCAGGTAACAAGCTGGACAGACTGGAACCCCAGCTGGTCGATCCCCATTTCCTTGAGTCCCAGTTATTATTTTATTATGTATTGATCCAGGGGATGCCCTGAGGTTATATGTATTTGGGGGATCGTTGTTGAATTGAGTTGTGATTACCTGTTGTATGAGTTTTGATTTAACTCGTATACTGCCAGCTGATTAGCAGGCCTTGATGACCGATTTTTCTTGACAGCCACATGCATTCATGACTTAGAATACTGCATGTTTATGATTTGCTGTTATATTAGTGCTCATTCGTACTGAGGCTTGACCTTGTATTCTTTTTCCTGCTTTTTGTTGTTTGGGTCTGTGTTGCCCAGTTGCAGGATCTTCAGGTAACAAGCTGGACAGACTGGAACCCCAGCTGGTCGATCCCCATTTCCTTGAGTCCCAGTTATTATTTTATTATGTATTGATCCAGGGGATGCCCTGAGGTTATATGTATTTGGGGGATCGTTGTTGAATTGAGTTGTGATTACCTGTTGTATGAGTTTTGATTTAACTCGTATATTGATTATGACTATTTTGAAGATATGATTTGGTTCAGGCCCAACTTTATTTCGAAAATTTTTAGCCCTATTTTATGCTTCCGTGTTTATGTGCTTAATTGTGCTATTAATCCTTGTTAATTAGCATGGGGCCTGACAGAAACACACCTCGGGGTGGGGAGTCGAACCTTCCTCAGCAGGAGCAGAAATCCCCTCAGCCCCGGGGCTTTATCAAGATGATATCAGGAGGACCCACTGATGGAGACTCTAATCGGTCAAGGAAAGCAAGGTCTCGGTGGATGGAGACCATGGAGATAGAAAAGAAGCACTTGGGTCCCACCCTATATTTTGGATCCGAGGATCTACCGAAAGACGTCGGGACACATAATGACGCTCTGGTCGTCCGAGCAATGATTGCGAATTATGAAGTGGCCCGTATATTTGTTGATTCAGGAAGCTCAGTTAATGTATTTTTCAAGGGGGCCGTAGACCAAGTGGACCTTGGTGAGTATCGCATGAAACATGTGCAGACGCCACTGTTCAGATTCATAGGTCACTCCTTGCAACCAGTATGGGTAATTCATCTACCTCTTTCGTTTGGAACTGGAAAACAGAGAAAGACCAGAGTTGTCGAGTTCACGGTAGTAGACGCGTCCTCTTCCTATAATGTCATCTTGGGAAGGTCGGCTATGACCGCTTTCATGGTAGTGGCCTCGGCTTTGCATCAAAAGATTAAATTCCTGGTGGATACTGTGGGTGAAGTAGTGGGAGATCAGAATATGGCGAGAAAGTGTTACGTGGAAGAGGTTAGAGTTGAGCAGAAAGTTGCTAAAACTCGGGCTCATGATCATCCAGGAGCTCGGTGGACAGGATTGTAAATTTGGTCGATGAAGATCTCCAGCTGACAATCGAGGATGAGGAGGAAGAGATTGTTGTTCTTTTATCCCCGGCCGGGACTGTAAAGATCGCCAAAATTCTCTCGGAGGGTGTTCGGGCTCAATTAATACAATTCTTGGATAAGAACAAGGACGTGTTTGCCTCATCCCCTTCCGACCTAAAAGGGGTTAAGCGAGAAGTCATGGAGCATAAGCAGAATGTCTCCCCAAATGCTCGACCAATTATCCAAAAGAGAAGGCACTTTGATCCCGAGAAGGGTGCTGTGATCAGGAGTCAGTTCGGGGATCTACTCCAAGCCGAGCACGTGATAGAGGTACACTTCTCTATCTGGTTGTCGAATGTAGTACTGATGCCAAAGGCTGTGGGGAAATGGAGATTGTACGTGGATTTCCGAGACCTGAACAAAGCCTACCCCAAGGACTGGTACCCACTCCCCCGGATTGACCAACTTTTCGATTCTACCTCTGGTCATGAATTGCTAAGTTTTCTAGACGCTTATCAGGGGTACCACCAAATTCCCCTGGCTGAGGAAGACCAGCGCAAAGTCAGTTTCATCACGGCAGATGGGACATTTTGCTATATCATCATGCCTTTTGGGTTGAAGAATGCAGAAGCAACTTATCAAAGGTTGATGGATAAGGTGTTCAAACATCAGATCGGGAGGAACATTGAGGTATATGTAGATGATATCTTGATAAAATCACGGGTAGAGGAAAGTTTCACACCTGATGTTGAAGAAACTTTTCGCACTCTTCGAGATCACCAGATCAGGCTAAACCCTAATAAATGCGTGTTTGGAGAAAGCACAGGAAAATTCTTAGGATATATGATTACCCGACGTGGAATTGAAGCTAATCAAGAAAAGGTACAAGCTCTGGCCTCAATGTGCTCCCCCAAAACATACAGGAGGTCCAAATGTTAACATGGAGGATAGCTACGTTGTCCAGATTCTTCTCCCGATCTGTTGATCGGAGTCTCCCTTTCTTTAAGATACTTCGCAAGACAAAGAATTTCGAATGGAGTGAGCAGAGTGTAAGAGATTTCCAGGAATTGAAGGAATATCTTAAAGAATTGTCAATACTCAATAAGCCTGAGACCAGGGAGCCATTGTATGTATACCTCGCAGTCAAACCACAGGATGATAGCTCGATAATTGTTTGGAAGGAGGGGCAGAATCACTGACCTGTTTATTCGTTAGCCATGCTTTAAAAGGTGCCGAGGTGAACTATACCACACAGGAAAAATTAGCTCTTGGTTATTACTGCTCGGCGCCTCAGGCCCTATTTACTTTCCCATCCTATTGTCGTGCTAAACAACAGTGTGTAAGGACAGATCATTCATCACCCCGATGCCTCAGGAATACTGGTTAAGTGGGTCAAAGAACTTAGCGAATATGATCTCCAATTCAAAACTCGGATAGCTGTAAAGGCGCGGGCTTTGGTTGATTTCCTAGCAGAAACTACTCACCTCAAGCAAGAAGAGCTGTGGAAAGTATATGTGGATGGATCCTCCTGCTCATCTGGGAGTGGTGTAGAAATAGTCATAATATATCCTTGGGGCGAAGAAACGAGCATGGCCGTGACTCTAGATTTCAAAGCCTCAAATGAAGCAGAGTATGAGGCCTTACTAATCGGACTCCGAGCTGCCAAAACCATGGGGATTGCTCGAGTTATGCTATACTCTGATTCTCAATTAGTGGTTCAGCAATACAATGGCAAGTTTGAAGTAAAAAATGAAAAGATGGTACAAGTATGCGGAAGCCCTGAGCAGGATGGTTGAGAATTTCTCTGAACTCGCAGATACCTTGAGAAGAGAATGAGAAGGCAGATAGGCTGGCTCGGATGACCAGTTCTCTCAAGCTAACCTTGGGACGAGAAGTACAGGGACAAGAACTGATCTCACAATTTACCAGGTCGATATAGGTCCTGAAAGCATGCCCACCTCGGATTGGCGATATGAAATATATGAGTATATCACTCACCAGGTCCTACCCGAGGATCCCCGAAAGGCTATACAAATCAAACGATGGGCTCTCCGCTTTCCGCTACTGAATGGTACATTATACAAAAGATCCTTCTCAAAACTGCTCTTGAAATGTTTAGGCTCTGAGGAAGCTAGATACGTATTGAGAGAATCCACGAGGGATGTTGTGGAAACCACCTCGGGAGCTTAGCTCTAGAAAGGCTCTCCTCGCAGGTTTTTTCTGGCCCACCATGCAGAAGGATGCCTTGGCCCTTGTTCGATCTTGTCATGACTGCCAGAGGCATGCCAATTTACAAAAACATCATGCCGAACACTTAAAAACGGTCCTGTCCTTGTGTCCATTTGACCAATGGGCCATGACAATGTAGGTCCCTTCCCTCCAGCAAGAGGACAGAGGAAGTTCCTGTTGGTTACAGTAGATTACTTTTCCAAGTGGGTAGAGGCCGAGCCGTTGGCAACAGTATCCGAGGCGTAAGTATTAAAATTCTTGTGGAAGAACATTGTCTGCCATTTTGGGATTCTTCGAAGACTTATATGAGATAATGGAAGGCAATTTTGTGGGGAAAAGGTGTGAGCATGGTGTCAAGAGATGAATATTGAACAAGTTTTCACCTCGGTATCTTACCCACAGAGTAACGAGCAAGTAGAGGTTACCAATCGATCCATCGTACAAGCTCTCAAGAAACGATTGGGCTCGACTAAAGGAAAATGGGCAGATGAATCACCTAGTGTGTTATGGACCTACCGAACTACTGCCCGAATAGGCACCGGAGAAACCTTACTGCATGGTCTACGGGGCCGAAGCCCTTGTAGGACCGAGCGCCTGCCGCTTTACCAAAAGCTATAGCTGGTGGTAACGGTGCAACTCCAATCTTTTAAACCGTATAGCAACACAAGCGCCACGTTTCGATCGCTCTACCTAGCAGGGGCAATTATTGCACTCCAACAGCCCTCTTACCTGCTGAAATTGGTCAAGATAGCCTCAGAATTATAAAATACAGTAAAGACAATGATGAAATCGGAAACCTCGAACTGGACCATCTTGATGAGAGAAGATCTTGGGCTGAGGTCCGACTGTCAGCTTATCAAAAAATAATGATCCAAGTCTATAACAAAAGAGTCCGACCTCGAAGATACGAAATAGGAGACCTGGTTTGGAAAAAAGATTCAACATCAAGGGGACATAGGGAAGCTCGACCCTAAGTATGAAGGGTCATTTAAAATACTGTGGGCAAGGCAGGCATTGCCGCGTATTATTTAGAAGATGCGTCGGTAAAAAGAACTCAAAGTCCCTAGAACCTTATCCATCTTCGAAGATATTATTCTTAAATTCCGTCTTTTTAAGAAGGCTTATTTCATAAATGGAAAATTTTTTCTCTAGAAAGATTTTGCAACACCTCGAGTAACGTCCTTCTCGAGTACACATACAAGCCCGACCAGCTCGGCACATAATCCCAACTCTTGTTGGCATAAAAGCCCGACCAGCTCGGCACACATAAGCCCAACGCTTGTTGGCATAAAAAGCCCGACCAATTCGGCATATAAGACCAACTCTTGTTGGCATAAAAAGCCCGACCAGCTCGAAACATAAGCCCAACTGTTGTTGGCACAAAAGCCCGACCAGCTCAACACACAAAACCAACTCTGGTTGGCATAAAAAGCCCGACCAGCTCGACACACAAACCCAACTCTTGTTGGCATAAAAGCTCGACCAGCTTGGCACACAAACCCAACTCTTGTTGGCATAAGAGCCCGACCAGCTCGGCATATAAGCTCAACCTTTGTGAAAAAATTTGCTCCGATTATCGCTCCCTTGCACTTAACAAATTTTTCTATGAAACCCGAAGCTACCATGAAAAATATACTTAGCGTTTTTTACTCTCGGGTTGTTCGGTTTAGTCCATTTCACACTTAGTTACTAAAAGGGAAGATGCAACAGTGCTCGAAGTAAAATGGACAGAAGTAAAAGAAAGAGCTGATTTCATTAATCTTAATGTCAGTACAAAGAAAAGAAAGAAAGAAAAAACATCAGGATGGGGGGGGCCTTCTCTGAACCCCGAGTTGTCCTCTTCAGATTCCTCGGGCATATCCGCCATAGCCTGCTCAACGTCAAGGAAGGGATCCGGGTGTTCATTTTCAGAATAGCCATTAGCCCTGAACTAGGCCAGGAACCCGTTAAAACCCTATTCAAAGAAGACCGAGGCTCTCTCGGAGCACATGCTATCAAACTCTTTGGACTGTAGGAACTTCTCCTTCCCGAGCTGCCAAGAGTTTGCTACCTCTCCTTGTAGCTTCTCCACCTCGGCCTGAAGGACCTGGTTCTCCTCCTCCTAACGTTGAACGCGGGCTTCTAGGGATTGCACCTGGTCCTTGGATTATTGGACTTTGGCTCGGGTCGGCTCCAGCTCAAGCAGCAATGACTCCTTCTCCCCATCCTTCTGAGCTCGTATCTCCTCGAGCTGTTTCATCAGGTCATTATGGCGATCGAGCACTCCGTCGATAGAACACTGGGTCATAACAACCTCGTCCCGTGCTTGGGTGAGGCGGGTCGCTGCTTCACCACTCCATACCAAGGACTGCATAGAAATAACAATTAGCATGGACGTCGGGATAAATGAATAAAATTTCAAACTGATATGTACCTGCATAAAATGAAGGCTTGCGGCTTCGAGGACCTCGAGATCAGGAGTCCTCCTCACCAAGTCAAAATCCTGGTCGGGGACCAGGCGACGAATGAATTCCATAGAAACGGAGCCCGAGGGTTTGGCCACGAAAGAAATGG
The DNA here is from genome assembly GCA_001598015.1 of Dorcoceras hygrometricum. Classification (NCBI taxonomy): domain Eukaryota; kingdom Viridiplantae; phylum Streptophyta; class Magnoliopsida; order Lamiales; family Gesneriaceae; genus Dorcoceras; species Dorcoceras hygrometricum. The sequence goes on along the minus strand of KV012576.1, from coordinate 189,528 downwards.
CAGAGGTATCCATAAGTACGTAAGGTAATTCGATGGATTGCTGCTCGGGACCCTTATCCGTTGTGCCTAACGGCTCGCTAACCGGGTCCTTGGGGACTGTTGTCTGAGCAGACTCCGTGGCCTTTTCATGTTGGCGCTTCTTACGCCTCTCCCCTCCCTCCGAAGAGGCTTTCCTTTTCCCTTTGCTTGAGCGGCGGGAGCTGGAGGTTCCTTCTGAGTTCGCTCTCCTTTCCTTTAAAGATTTCAACATCTCAGCCTTCGTCATCCTGTCGCATGCGAAGATAAAACATGGGTTGACAGATTAGATCTCAGAATTAGTAAAGGGAGTATAAAATACAGTGGAGATACCTAAATCTCGGACCAGTTGGAACCCTTTCCAACTAAATCTAAAGTGACACATGAGATCTTCCTTAATTAACTCATGTGCATTGAAGGACTTTTCGCTCATAATCTCGAGAAATTTGGTCAGGTCGGATGCCTGCTCGGTGGTCGAAGGAGATAAGGTGTAAGCGTTATCTCGCCATGACATGTTACAGCCCCACGAGTTCTCCCTGCTCGAGATACGCTTAATGAAAAAATATTGGCTCATCCACCCTTTATGAGAGCTCGGGTTACCGCCTATAAACCCGAGCTCTGTCTTATTGGAAATGTAAAAATTCCCAGTACCTAACCTCTTAGTCTGGATCAATTTCATCAGGGTATAGGTCTAGAGAGGACTCTGAAAAACTAACAAAATCCCTAAGGAAAGCAGGGAGCTAAAAGAGTTCGGGGTAAGCTGACTAGGGCTGACGTTGAGGTGATTGCATAAACCCTCTGGTTTCATTGTCCAGCCCGCTCGTGATCTGATTTCATTGTCCAGTCCACTCGCGATCTGGTTTCATTGTCTAGCCTGCCCGCGATCTGAATTCATTGTCCAGTCTGCTCGCGATCTGTTTTCCCCTCCGAGATGCTCTAAGCTCGCAATCTGGTCTAATTACCCTAAGTTGGGTTGACCCTGGTTGACTTTCATAATTTAGCCCAATTATTTTAAGTTGTGTTGACTTCCCCAAGCTGAGTTGACCAATCCGACGTGATCTGTTTCCTTCCCCGAGCTGTTTTTACGCTCGTAATATGTTTTTCTCACTCAAAGTTGTTTTATGTTCATGATCTGTTTTCTATCCAAAGCTGATCTAAGTCGTAATATGTTTTCTATCTTGAGCTGATTTCAGAATTTCTTCAACTATGTTCCGTCGTACACCCAACAGTCTTTTCAAATAAAAGTGGAGTCTTTTAATAAAAACGAACCGCTTCTGTGAGATCTGTTATTTCATATATTTTAATGATATATGGCAAGGCGACGAAGGAGAGATGACAGAAGTTTCCCTGTCATATATCATAAAGTTTTAAAGGATATAGATTTCGAAAGTTAAAATGATTTATGGCAAAGATATCAGACGGTCAGCAGAGGGAGGGTGAGGACGATGGTTGACGAATCGGTGTGCCTATTCATAGGAAGGACAAGGATATGGTTGAAGAACTATATACCCCTTCAAAACAGGAAGGACAAGGATTATGGGTTGACGAACCTATATACCCCTTCACATAGTTTAGGATTTATTCCCCAGAACCTTTGTACAGATGATAGCATGATCAAGCGAACTGACCTGTCGAGAGCTTCTGCGCCATAACACGAAAAAAAAATAGAACAGGGTTGTTTACAACCTCAGTTTTGAGCAAAAATTATGTTAAAGTTTACTTCCTTTACTACCAGTAAATGCTTTAAATGTTGTTAAGTATGTTTACAAATGTTTAGTTATGCTAACTCATTATAGTTCTATCAGCTTACGAGCTTTCTGTTTACAGTTCCATTCCTGCCTTTGCTATGATCAGATTTACCTGCTGAGCCCCTAGGCTCACTAGCTTTCATGGTTGTGTTGGGATCCGGATCACGCATCCCGGCGGGGAAGCGGAAGAACAAAAAAACATATTCCGGGAGACGATCAATACTATAAAATCAATAACATACTATGACATTCATAGGGTGTTAAGGTGACTACCTTGCTGGCAACTCGTGCCTGGCTCTGACCGGTTTCTTCACGGTAGGCGGCGGTAGATATCGTCAATCAGGTCCACGACCGGAGACGGGATTCCTTCGTCAGCCTGCACTAGAAGGCCTGACGAGATCGGCGCGGACGGATTCTCCTCGTCAAGATTGGCCGGAAACAATTTTCCGGCGAGCGGCGGCGGCGTGCACCGGGCGGCGACGGTGAGGCTTATGAGAGGAGGGGGCGGCGCTCTTAAGCTAGGTTTAGGGTTAATGGTGTAGTGTTGTTATGAGAGTCAAGTCTATTTTAAATAGACAAGTAATAGGATTGGACCGGCCCAACGGGCCCGGGTCCAACGGATGAACATTCGGTTCATCCCTATTACCGTGACTTCATCGTAACTCCGATCGCCGATCAGATCGGACCGATAGACTCAGTTTCCGAAACTGAACACTATGATCTGAAAAACCATTTTTCAGAACCCCAGTGCAAAATGACCGTTTTGCCCCTCAACATCGGCAAATCATGATTTGACCTCTGTTGACTTTTTAGGAAGTCGCACTCCCAAAATCCTCTTCGTATGCTCAACACATTGAGCTGAGTATCCGTGCGGGAATCTCGAATCCAGTACTTGTGTGACCCTCAATGGTTCAGGGATACAGCTAGCCGTGGGCCCACAACCATTATGGCTCCGGAATCATAATTTCGGACTTGCCCATCGGATCATGGTAAGAGCGTCTAGCAACATCGCCCCATGATCCCCTAGGTATCACTGATAGTGCCTGCAAGAACCAGTTGGTCGCGGTTAGCGTACACTACGATCCTTTCAATCCATATATCCCGATCAGATCAACGACCATTGGTAAATCGAGAGTCGCTATAGATCCGATAGCTATGCGTACATCTTGGAGATCGAATAGTGACATCGCGAGTGTAACTAGGTAAACACATTTACCTAAAACACTTCTAGTACTCTGGCCAGAGATTTATACACTATTATCCCCTCAGATAGCATAGGATATTCACGCATGTCTGCGAGCGAGTCTCAATGAAGTTTCGAGTCATGAGGACTAATCAGTACAACCAAGACCTCGGACTTATCCACTCGACAAATGGTAACCACTTGGAAAGTCCGAACGAGGGTAGTTCGATAAATCACCAGGTCACTATCTATCTGCATGCTCAGAACATCACAATGTTCCCTACCAATGAAACATGGTACTTCGCATCGCAGATAATAGTCTCAAACTCGGGTGGCCTTATCCTCATTTTGACGGCCCAATCGACTAGGAACATGTTCAGAATACACAGTGACTATTAGATGTGTTTCATGATAGCCGTCATACCCACTATCACATCTAACATACACTTTAGTGTATTCTAGGTCTTTACTCAACGCAATTGTAAATCATCCTACACACAATGAAAGTAAAGAATGCCATATAATAAATGCGAATATCATATATAAAGATTGTCATATACAAGAGTCTATAAACCCACACGCCACAAGTTGGCTAGTTGGGCATCTACTCTAACAATCTCCCACTTGTCCTAAAGCCAACTACTCATCAGACGCAGTCCCATTGTTTCGCGATGTTTTTCAAACAACGGTCCAGGCAAGGGCTTCGTAAGTGGATCAGCAACATTGTCCGCAGAGGCGACTCTCTCAACTGCTATGTCACCTCTAGCCACAATATCCCGGATTATGTGGTATTTCCTCAGTATGTGTTTGGATCTTTGGTGAGACCTAGGCTCCGTTGCTTGCACAACGGCACCCGTGTTGTCACAGTACACCGGGACTGGACCAACTCCATTAGGAATGACGCCCAACTCTTGGACGAAATTCCTTATCCAAACGGCCTCCTTAGCAGCAGCTGATGCTGCAATGTACTCAGCCTTAGTGGTTGAATCCGCGATGGTGTCTTGCTTGGAACTCTTCCAAGAGACAGCACCACCATTGAGCATGAATACAAATCCAGAGGTTGATTTCGAATCATCCACGTCACACTGGAAGCTAGAATCAGTGTAGCCTTCCAGCTTCAGTTCACCACCCCATAGACCATGAACATTTTCTTAGTCCTTCGTAAGTACTTAAGAATATCCTTCACATCCTTCCAATGCAATTGGCCGAGGTTGGCCTGGTAGCGGCTCGTGACACTCAGAGCATATGCGACATCTGGTCTAGTCGAGATCATGCCATACATAATACTACCTATTGCCGAGGCATATGGTACACGTGCCATATTCTCTATCTCCTCATCAGTCTTTGGACACATAGACTTAGATAGAGTGACCCCGTGGCACATAGGTAGGTGTCCTCTCTTGGACTCTTCCATAGGAACCTCTTAAGTATGGTATCGATGTAGGTAGCTTGGGTGAGTCCGAGAATCCGTTTAGATCTATCCCGATAGATCTGTATTCCAAGAATATAGGATGCTTCACCCATGTCCTTCATCGAAAATATGCCAGACAACCATACTTTAGTTGACTGCAGCATTCCTACATCATTCCCAATGAGTAGAATGTCATCAACATAAAGTACGAGGAACGTCATAGCGCTTTTAACTACCTTCTTGTAAACACATGGCTCCTCGGGATTCTTGATGAAACCAAACCTTGAGTAATCGTTGGTAAAGGTGATGAAGTATGTGTGACCATATTTAGTACCAATACTAAATGGGCCGCACACATCATTATGGATCAAATCCAATAGGCCTTGCGTTTAGATCTATCCCGATAGATCTGTATTCCAAGAATATAGGATGCTTCACCCATGTCCTTCATCGAAAATATGCCAGACAACCATACTTTAGTTGACTGCAGCATTCCTACATCATTCCCAATGAGTAGAATGTCATCAACATAAAGTACGAGGAACGTCATAGCGCTTTTAACTACCTTCTTGTAAACACATGGCTCCTCGGGATTCTTGATGAAACCAAACCTTGAGTAATCGTTGGTAAAGGTGATGAAGTATGTGTGACCATATTTAGTACCAATACTAAATGGGCCGCACACATCATTATGGATCAAATCCAATAGGCCTTGAGCACGCTCACCCTTGCCCTTGAAGGGTTGCTTGGTCATCTTTCCCTTTAGATAAGACTCACAAGTCGGTAGAGAGTTAATGTCTGAAAAATCAAACATGTCACTCCTAACTAACTTGTTCATCCTACTTAGAGAAGTGTGACCTAGCCTAGCGTGACAAAGTTGTGCTGGGTTCAAGTTATCGTGTTTCCGTTTAATCGTTGTTGTATGTGCTTCGACATCGTGAGTTGGAACGTCCTTTAATTTTAAGGTGTATAAATCGTTTTCGCGTTCCCCAATTCCAATTAAACATTCATTCTTGTAAATATTCCAAATCGAATTAGCAAACATACAAGAATATCCATTACTATCAAGCATAGAAACAAAAATAATGTTCTTTATTAATCCGGGAACAAATAAAACGTTTCTCAACAACAACTTAAAATCAGAAGACAGAAATAAATAAATATCTCCTATAGCTATAGCAGCAACCCTTGCTCCATTGCCAAGCCTCAAGTGGGTCTCATCCTCTCTAAGACGTCGGCTTCTTGTCATCACCTGCAAATCATTGCAGATATGGGATCCACATCCGGTATCAAGTACCCAAGAAGTCGAATTAAGAGACATATTTATTTCAATATAGAACATACCTTTCGCAGTTCGCAACTGCTCGAGGTACTCCTTGCAGTTCCTCCTCCAATGCCCAGCCTTGTGGCAGTGGTGGCAAACATCCTCATGCTTGTTTGGTTTGGAAGCCTTTGCCTTTGGCTTCTTGGCGGACCTTTCCTCCTTCGCAGGAGCAGAACGCTTCTTGCTCTTGCGTCTGGGCCCCTTCTTCGCGGAGGAAGAAGAACCCAGAAGGAGGACGGGTTTGTCCTTCTTTATGGTCCCTTCAAACACTACGAGCATGTTAACCACCTCTTCAAGGGTGGCTTCCAGCTTGTTCATGTTGAAGTTGACCACAAAGGGGTCAAATGCAGCAGGCATTGAGAGGAGAAGTACATCCACAGACAGCTCGTGTGGAAGTGCGATATCAAGGCCCGACAGCTTTTCAACGAGCCCAATCATACAAACCCCATGCTCGCGGACCGAAGTCTCATCGCGCATGCGGCTTGTCATAAGCTCCTTGACCGCCGTGAACCTCTCATGTCGAGAGTTCTCCCCGTACAGTTCCTTGAGATGAAATAGTATGGCAGAAGCATACTTTGTCTTCTCAAAGCGCCGTTGCATTTCGTTGGACATCGATGCCATCACATAGCACCGAGCTTTAACCTCGTCGTCCCACCATTGTTTAAGCGTTACCAGCTCCTCAGGGCTGATATCGGCATTCGGAGCATTCTTCTCTATCGCATAGAGAAGTTTCTCCGAAGCCAATACAAGATTGAGGTTGCGGAGCCAGTCTTGGTAGTTCAGACCGGTGAACCTGTTGCTATCCAGTATAGCAGCGAGCGGGTTTTTCATCGAACAATTTTATAAGCAGTAATACTGAGAGGAAAACGGACATACATTACTAACTATATAAGATATAAGCTAAGACCGCCGTAAACCTCTCATGTCGAGAGTTCTCCCCGTACAGTTCCTTGAGATGAAATAGTATGGCAGAAGCATACTTTGTCTTCTCAAAGCGCCGTTGCATTTCGTTGGACATCGATGCCATCACATAGCACCGAGCTTTAACCTCGTCGTCCCACCATTATTTAAGCGTTACCAGCTCCTCAGGGCTGATATCGGCAGGGGCAAACTTCGGAGCACTCTTCTCTATCTCATGGAGAAGTTTCTCCGAAGCCAATACAAGATTGAGGTTGCGGAGCCAGTCTTGGTAGTTCAGACCGGTGAACCTGTTGCTATCCAGTATAGCAGCGAGCGGGTTTTTCATCGAAACCATTTTATAAGCAGTAATACTGAGAGGAAAACGTACATACATTACTAACTATATAAGATATAAGCTAAGACATAAAACATGGTCGTTAAGTTTTATGAATTACCCTCCCACTATTTTAAAGATTTCATCACCCTCTAATAAAATCGAGAAAATAGGTTTCTTTAGTGGGTACACGGAGCCCAATCAAGCGATCATGGACCCGAATAATATCAGCCATCCATGACCCCCAAAAGGTAGTTTCCGATTGCAGCCGGTGCAACCTCCATGTATTCACCTCACGTCCAGTAAGGGCCCAATAATATGACGCCGTTTACTATCACGTGTCAAGATTGACCCATCAATGTTGAGTCATGAAGGACGGTCCCCTTAACGTCCCCAATAATATGAGCCAACGTTAAAGGGAGTTCCAGCCGACTCACAACAGTTGTCAATGGCGTGGACAACTTTCCGACATACATGACCCCCTCAATAATATGAGCCGGGCCATGTATATGGGTAGCATCGACGTACACCCATTGTTGATGGAAGGTAGGGTTAATTTAAACAATTTTAAATACCCTTTTGTCTATCGAATAAATATTTTATCTTGATATAAGTTTTAAATCAAATTTAAAACGAGAGATTTTATTTTTGAAAATTTTGGTCTCATGCATATTTAAATCTAATTTAAAACATTCAACATGCGGATTCAATAAATCTATATATCAACATATATAAATTAACATTGGGATGATCGATCGCGAGAGCTATGCGGTCTGTGGTTACCAGCCACGGACCTGGGTCCAATCCTAGGGGTAATGCAATATGCAATGCAATCCTATTACAAAGCTTTCCGGTTTTACAGATCTTCGGTCTTCAATATCTTGATCGTCATTGTCCACCATCTTCGGATGTCCTCCCACTAAATCTAGTAATTTACATTTAAATCTACCATGACATTTAAGGGATACATTTATCAAGGGATGGGAACGGGCCACAAACAGGCCCACTTTAAATGATAATCAAATATTTACAAACCGAAATCATACAAAACCTATCGCAATACACCTAACAAATTGGGCACGGCTCTCGATCATCCCAATCATGCAATTAATCTAATTGCATAATTTAGGTAATATAATTATTTATCGTCAAAATCATATTTAATCATAAAATCGCATTTTATAATAAAATCGTATTTTGCAGATAAAACAA
>KV012576.1:168378-181081 GCA_001598015.1 Dorcoceras hygrometricum | reverse complement strand
CAGTCGCCCGGCCACCATCCTCCTGCCACGCGGCCAGCGCGCGACGTAAGAGTGCCCTTCGCGCGGCCAGCGCGCGACGTGGTGGTCGCCGCCGCACGTGGCGGAGGCCCGGCGACTTGCTTCTCGAATTTCGTTTTTCGATCTGAAAAATTAAAGATTAGATACAACATGGCATAAAGTATTGATCAGATCTGAAAACCTGGCTCTGATACCACTGTTGGGATCCGGATCACGCCTCCCGGCGGGGCAGCGGAAGAACAAAAAAACATATGCCGGGAGACGATCAATACTCTAAAATCAATAACATACTATGAAATTCATAGGGTGTTAAGGTGACTACCTTGCTGGCAACTCGTGCCTGGCTCCGATCGGTTTCGTAAAGAAAACGGCACTTCACGGTAGGCGGCGGTAGATATCGTCAATCAGGTCCACGACCGGAGACGGGATTCCTTCGTCAGCCTACACTAGAAGGCCTGATGAGATCGGCGCGGACGGATTCTCCTCGTCAAGATTGGCCGGAAACAATTTTCCGGCGAGCGGCGGCGGCGGCGGCGGCGTGCACCGGGCGGCGGCGGCGAGGCTTATGAGAGGAGGGGGCGGCGCTCATAAGCTAGGTTTAGGGTTAATGGTGTAGTGTTGTTATGAGAGTCAAGTCTATTTTAAATAGACAAGTAATAGGATTGGACCGGCCCAACGGGCCCGGGTCCAACGGATGAACATTCGGTTCATCTCTATTACCGTGACTTCATCGTAACTCCGATCGCCGATCAGATCGGACCGATCGACTCAGTTTCCAAAACTGAACACTATGATCTAAAAAACCATTTTTCAGAACCCCAGTGCAAAATGACCGTTTTGCCCCTCAACATCGGCAAATCACGATTTGACCTCTGTTGACTTTTTAGGAAGTCGCACTCTCAAAATCCTCTTCGTATGCTCAACACATTGAGCTGAGTATCCGTGCGAGAATCTCGAATCCAGTACTTGTGTGACCCTCAATGGTTCAGAGATACAGCTAGCCGTGGGCCCACAACCATTGTGGCTCCGGAATCACAATTCCGGACTTGCCCATCGGATCATGGTAAGAGCGTCTAGCAACATCGCCCCATGATCCCCTAGGTATCACTGATAGTGCCTGCAAGAACCAGTTGATCGCGGTTAGCGTACAGTTCGGTACTTTCAATCCATATATCCCGATCAGATCAACGACCATTGGTAAATCGAGAGTCGCTATAGATCCGATAGCTATGCGTACATCTTGGAGATCGAATAGTGACATCGCGAGTGTAACTAGGTAAAAACATTTACCTAAAACACTTCTAGTACTCTGGCCAGAGATTTATACACTATTATCCCCTCAGATAGCATAGGATATTCACGCATGTGTGCGAGCGGTGAATCCTCGACAACGATGCATCGACTCCTACATGCATCGGGGTCTCACCCAATCCCGACGCCTTATGACCCCAAGTGAGTCGGCAAACAAGTCAAAGTGAGACGCCTATCATGTAGAGTCTCAATGACGTTTCGAGTCGTGAGGACTAATCAGTACAACCAAGACCTCGGACTTATCCACTCGACAAATGGTAACCACTTGGAAAGTCCGAACGAGGGTAGTTCGATAGATCACCAGGTCACTATCTATCTGCATGCTCAGAACATCACAATGTTCCCTACCAATGAAACATGGTACTTCGCATCACAGATACTAGTCTCGAACTCAGGCGGCCTTATCCTCATTTTGACGGTCCAATCGACTAGGAACATGTTCAGAATACACAGTGACTATTAGATGTGTTTCATGATAGCCGTCATACCCACTATCACATCTAACATACACTTTAGTGTATTCTAGGTCTTTACTCAACGCAATTGTAAATCATCATACACACAATGAAAGTAAAGAATGCCATATAATAAATGCGAATATCATATATAAAGATTGTCATATACAAGAGTCTATAAACCCACACGCCACAAGTTGGCTAGTTGGGAATCTACTCTAACAGGTTGCAGGTGAGGATGTTCCTTAAGAGCTGGCTACATGAGGTGGAGCAGATCGGGGGAAGTGTGTTTATCGACGGGCCAGTATTTTCGTGCTACTACAGGTCGCATTTATTTTTGTGAACAAAGTTGTATCAGACTATTTCAGTTCAAATTGTTTCTAAACTGATTTCGAACTATTTGTATTAAAAGATTTCTATGTTAGTATTTGTACTCCAATTTGGTTCGCTCTGAGCTTTTGCAACCCGTAAGCTGTTTTGCGATCTGATATACTCTAAGCTATTATAGCACATGAGCTGTTTGAGCTTGATCAACCGACCTTGCTAAAAATTATCGTTTCCTAGTTTGTGTAAGGTCAGCTTACACAATTATCATCAATTCTTACCATCGCCATCCTGAGTTGTCTGCCTATGCGTGAGCTGAATCGTTTCTTTACCGCACAATCAGCCCTGAATCGTACGTCTTCCTAGAAATTTCTAAAAATTTGAAAAAGTATGTACTTTTCCCCGTACATTCGAGATTGTCTAGGGCGACAGAACTTGGTATCAAAGAATGGGCCTTGATAAGCCTCCAGTCTGAGATAGTTCTCGTCGGCCGTTTTCTCCAGTTTGTGAGTCTCGATTCTTCTGTAGTGGAAATCGGAACTGGTCGAATCGCAGCCGTGTGTAAAGGATTTAATGCATATTTTTTTTATTTTCAGTATTAGAGAGTAAAGTTTAATTTAAAGTTTAAAACATTCCTTCTTGATGTTAATGTGTGGATTTGGGCTTGAGTTCAGATATGTCAGGAAAAGGTAGAGGTAGAGGGACAAGGGACGACACCATCGAAGACGTCAGCTTAGATGGAAATGCATGTGTATTAGTAGGAATGGCCCCACCGTTAGCGCAGTTGGTAGGGCAATCGAGTCAAGGGAGTGGTCAATTTCAGGCCGGGGATCTAGTGAGGATCCTAAGAAGAGGTTTAGGCATAAACAGAAATTCCAGGCTTTTCAGCTCAGAGATCGGACGTCGTGCAAGCGACCAAAGACCGATCTGAAGAAACCCCAAGGTCAAAAACCTCAACCACTCAACTCAGTCACCAAGATAAGCAACAAACCGTCTTGTCCAAAATGTCGCAAGAAGCATGCTGTTAGTGTAGAGTTGGACAGGGTGTGTGCTACAAGTGCGTCGCTCCAGGTCACTTTGTTAAGGAATGCCCCCAACTGAAGTAGCTTATAACCATCAGAGTATGCGTGACGACGGTAGATCAGGCAAATCCAGACACCACAAAAGTTGCGGGTAAGATCAGTATTGTTAGTATGACTTCTATTGATGTTCTGCTTTTACCTGCTGGCGGGTTAGACACTCTGAGACAAATTTAGCAATTTTACGCTTCATTCCCTGCCACCAGTACATTTGTTTTGAAAATCCTTGTAAATTTTTGTACCTCCCAGATGTACAGAGTACGGAGCGGTGTGAGTCTCGATCATGATATCATACCTCAAGGTGTCAACATGCGGCACCCAAAGTCGAACCTGATGTTGAATGATCCCATCTACTGTCGTGTATAGGTTTCTTCCCTTATCCTCATCCTGCTGTTTCACTTAACCAACTGCTCGTCTCTCAACTGACCCTCTCTGATCCTATCCCTAAAGATCCTATCCCTAAAGGTAGGATGAATAGTCAGTGAGGCTAACTTCACGGCACACTCATGGGTAATCACCTCCAACTCAAACCTCTCGATCTCCATTGCAAATGGTCTCTGAACAGTCAATTGTGATAACCCTACTAATTTTCTATTCAGTGCATCAGCCACTACATTCGCTTTCTCGGGATGATAATTGATGGTGCAATCTTAGTCCTTAACCAGCTCTAACCATCATCGTTGGCTCATGTTCAGATCTTTCTGGGCAAAGATGTACTTGAGGCTTTTGTGATACGTAAAAATCTCACACTTCTCCTCATACAGGTAGTGCCTCCAGATTTTCAACACAAACACTACTGTTGCTAGCTATAGATTGTGGGTGGGGTAATTATTCTCATGATTATTCAACTGTCTAGAGGCGTAAGCAATAACCCTTCTGTCTTGCATTAGAACTGCACCCCATCCCAATTTAGATGAATCTGTGTCGAACATAATTTCCTTGCCCAGTCGACATTGCTAACACTGAATCTTTTATCAATGTCTGCTTTAGTTCGTCGAAACCTTCTTGACACTTAGGGGTCCACTCACACTTAGCATGCCTGCTTCAGTCTTTGAACCTTCTTGACACTCATGGGTCCACTCATACTTAACATGCTTATTAGTTAGCGACTTCAAGGGGGCTGCCCCTGACGAATCACCTGTAGTAACCTGCAAGACACAAGAAACTGCATATCTCTGTCACACTCTTAGGCACTTGACAATCCCTCACTGCTTCCACTTTTGTTGGGTCTAATTCGACTCCATTTTTCGAGACCACATGGCCAAGGAATGCAATTTTCTCAAGTCAAAACTCATATTTGCTGAACTTGGCGAAGAGCCATCTGTCCTTCAGAATCTGCAATACTTTCCTGAGATGCTTGGAATGCTCTCCTCAACTTTTGGAGTATATTAGGATATCATCAATGAATACTATCACGAACTGATTCAAGAAAGGCTGAATACTCTGTTCATCAGATCCATGAATACCGAGGATGCGTTCATAAATCCGAATGGCATCACCAAAAACTCATAATGGCCATAAAGAGTTCTGAAAGCTTTTTTGTAGACATCAAACTCCCTAATCTTCAAATGGTGATAGCCTGAACAAAGATCAATCTTAGAAAGTATGGCTGCACCCTGACGTTGATCAAAAAAATCCTCAATTCTTGGCAAATCATACTTATTCTTCACTGTTACTTTGTTCAACTCTCTATAGTCTATACATAACCTCATACTTCCATACTTTTTCTTTACGAACAGCACTGGTGCACCCCATGGTGAGAACTGGGGCGTATGAAGCCCTTATCTGAATATACTCCTTCAGTTCTCTCATATCGGTCGATGCAAGTTGATATGGTGGTTTGGAGACAGGTGCTGCAGTAGGCGCTAGATAAATAGTACACTCGAGCTTCCTGTCTGGTGGAAGACCAGAAATGTCATCCGAAAACACCTCTGAAAATTCATTCACCACATCTACATCTTCAGAGTAGGTCTCTCATCCTTCGATATAACAAAAATGCTAGCCAAGAACCGTGACATCCATTCCTTAAGAAGCTCTGCGCTTTTAGGGACGAAATTAGGCGAGGAGCTCTTTGGTTCTCCATGGCCTCGAATAAGAATCGGCCTCCCTGCGGTGGATTAACCTCTACTATCCTCCGACTGAAATCGATAACTACTCCATAAACAGTCACCCAATCATCCCCAAGATCAATTCAAACTCAGGCATAGGTAGAACAATCAAATCAATAGACACTAGATTTCCATGAATCCTGAGTTCTATAGTTCGAAGTATGTGGTTAGACAAAATTACTTCACGATGGTACAGGCACACAATAGCCCAAAGATATAAATTCAGGTTGTACAGACAATTTCTTTACAAAATACTCCGATATAAAGGAATGTGTAGCACCAGAATTCGATCAACCCAGTAGTAGGCATTCCAGCAAAAATAATCATACTATGACCATGGTGGTATCCAGATCCGCCTGCTCCGCAGTCATCACAAAGGCTTGGCTTGCCACAGGTTGCTTCATCTGTGGACAATCGTTGGCATAGTGACCCGGTGCTCCACACTTAAATCACATTCATCCCCAATCTTCACTGACCGGCATGATTCTTGTGGCACTTCTGACATAATGGCTTATTGTCATCTTATGGATAGTGGAGGGCGGTGGTCATAGAAATTGAGGATGCTACCCCTAAGGTCTCTGTTGGCCACATTCTTCCTCTTAACTGCCTCTGGTACTGAGACTGAGATGCCTGAGCTTCAACGTGCACTGCTCTTCCATCTCCTTCTAGTCATGTTCGACCCTCAAAGCTTTATCAACAGCTGCCCTGTAGTCCTTAGCTCTGCCAGCCTAACATCAAGCTTAATCGTCGATCGCATGCCATCAACAAAGTGTCGTAGCTTCTCCTCTGCATCCCCTCTGATCAAAGTAAAGAAGTAACAGCCTCGCTCAAATTTGTGGACATAATCCCGCACAGATAAATCCTTCTGATTCAGTGTCATAAACTCTCTCTTCAACTCTGAACGCACATCGACAGTGAAATACTGATCAAAGAATACCTTCTTGAATCCATCCCAGGTGAGAGTAGCCAGGTCGACTGTAAATTTAGCTCCCTCCCACCAGATCATGATGTCATCCTGCAGCACATATATGGCGCATCTAGGTCGTTCACGATCTGCCAACTGAAGGTAGTCGAAGATAACCTCCATAGAATTGATCCAGCCTCTCTGCCACGAGTGGATCAGTAGAACCAGAAAACTCCTTGGGGCGCTGACGCCTGAAGCGCTCTTGGGGATCCTCATGTTAAGCCCTCGACTGGCTGGCTGTCCACCTCCACAACCGGCTTGCGCCACAAACTGCTCTAACAGTTGAGCCATCCCGGCTAGAACATGTGCTGCTACCCGAGTTATCATCCTCGACTGAGGAACTTCTTCTCCCTCGCCCTCTTCCAGACAATATTTGTAACCAAAAATTCGATTCCACCATGTGACCAACATAATAGGACATTTAATGAAACGAACCGTACTATAGAATTTTTTTCATTTGCGGAATAAATAAACTTAGGAAGTATGGCTCGTTCCCTTTTAAAACATTTTCTAAACCATCACTTTAAAACATAAATAAAATAAATATTTCAAAACGTTAAACCATCCATACTGTTTAAACATCAGTCTGACTAAAAGTACTAAAAATGAACACATAAAAACTAATATCTGAAAGAGTATCATATCAAAGATAACATCAATGCGGTCACGAGGTACTGCTGCAGCGGGAGCTCAGAGGTCCTCATCGCCAGTTGGAACATACTCTACAGGGTCATCACCTGCACCATTTAAATCTAGTGAGCCTAAAGGCTCAGCATGCTCTATCTTGTAAAATAACAAAGTACATACTAATAAGGACGCATGCAGGCACATACTCGTAATAAAATAACATGAATGCATGAATGATCTTAAAACCTTGTTCGTACATTTCATAGCATATATACCATATAACATACATAAGACATGACATAACATAACATAAAAACGTACGAGTCGTGTTAGGACCGAAGGATAGGAAATTAATGCAAGCAAGCGCTGCTACTGATAATTAAAAATTTTGCGCTGCTATTATGAGGTGCAATACCTCAGGTTCTTGAACATAAAACAGAGCACCAGAGACAGATCTGGTATGTACTAAAAACATGCGGAAAAAACCATAACTGAATCCTGATTTTTAAAACTCGATGCAAACAGATGGTGCGTGCAATGATGTATGCGTGCGTGCTAAATAAATGCAAGTGCGGAATAAATAACAGAATACAATACACAGATATTTGTTTCTGGAAGTTCGGAGCTCAATCTCCTACATCTCCCCTTCTTCCTTCTTCAGGAAGGTTCCACTAGAAGAAGAGTCACCGAGCCTCGCTCCAGGTGAACTCCAAGCTTCAACAAGTGCACACCAGCCGCAACTGTGTGTCTAACTAAACAAGAACTTATTTAACGTCTCTGTTCAAAGACTAATGAGTCACCGAGCCTCGCTCTAGATGAACTCTTATCAGCACCAATGCACACCAGCCGCAACTGTGTGTCTAACTAAACAGGAACATGTTTAACGTCTCTGTTCAAAGACTACAATGATAGTTTTTGTGATTCACTCGCTATTCTAAATATCTCAACTCACGAAATATGCGAGTGAATCTGTGTGTGAGATTTTTACAATAAAACGATCAACTCTCTGTTTCTATATTTTTCACACACTAGGGAAGTTGCTTCTACAAAAGCTAATTCTAGCTCAGCTGTCAACTGCAATAAGATTCTCTATGTATGATAGTTGACAGCTTTGCTTCAGGTTCATCTTCCCTTTTATTGTTGTCTCCTTTTGATTTAATCTTTTCTGTGCAACAACAACCACCTTTCTTCAATGGCGCTTCTCGTATATAAAGCCTCTGTTCAAATTCAATCCGTTGGACACAAGTTCTTCCCGTTGAAAGATGTTCTGTAAAGTACTGACAGGGAGTTGTCCTTGTGTCCTTTTCTTTTGCAGGATTTTTGTCGTCTTCAACATTTGAACTAGGCTCAGCAGTTGACATCCAGCTTTAGTAATTCTACATAATATAATTCGTCAACTGCTTCGCTTGCACCTGATTTCTTCAACATCTGAAGCATCTTACTGCTGAATCACTCTTCTGCTGAATCGTTCTTCTGTTTACTGCTGATTGCCTCAACTGATCAACAAGTCGTATCATGAAGTGTGGACTATGTTCGATTGATCAATCTAAAAACCAAAGTACGTGGCGGTGCGGTTCACCCGACCTTACCTCGGTATCCCTCACACCTCTATGCTTGCCACTTCACCATATCGTAAACACTTGGATCCATAAGCTCGTAATACATTAACAGAAGTTCATCGGGCCCGGTATCCCAAATCTCCTCATCGTAAACTTACCACAAATCACTTCAATCCCTCGATTTTTTTCTTTTAAAACATGCCCATAACCTTTCATAAAACATTCGTGATGCGTGCATTTCATAAAACATGCAATTTAAAAACTTAGCCCGTCAATATATATTTAATTTCTTTCCTTTAAAACATTAACGTACATAGAATACTACATATATAATTAAATATATATTCACGAGCTTCTATATTTTCTACTTCGATCAAGGACTGGTTCAGAAGTCTGGCCCACTACTTCTAGACTTAGCATTACAATTGACTTAGCCCAAGACTTATACGAATCCCCCTTAAAATTTCTAACACATTCCAATTTTGACTTAATTCAAAATCGCATGACCAATTTTGACCCTAATTAACATCCAATTTTGACTTTAAAATCTTAATACCAATTTTGACTAATTTCAAAATAAATTTTGACTTAGAATAACTTGACCAATTTTGACTTTAAAATAATTTGATCAATTTTGACTTTAAAATAAAACTAAGGGTCAAGTTTGACTAAATCGAAACTCACATAATCAATTTTGATCAATTAAAATATCATGGTCAAAATTGACTTAATTAAGTATCCAAAGATTCCAATTTTGATTTTAAAAACTTAAAATAAGGGATAAGGTCCAAATTAATTAAAAATTTGACCAACATAATAGACTTTAAATATTTGACGAAAAACATTAAAAGTGGACCTTAAAATTAAAATAACCGGTCCGACATTAAAATAACTCGGACCAACTTTAAAATATTTTGACTCGATACTCGACTAACCGACCCGGTCCAACCGAACCCACTGGTCCAATTGAACTGTTCGGCCCAAACAACCCAAACCTAAACCCCATGCTACCCGCCGCGGCTCACCCATGCGACGCCAACTTCCCGTCATTCTCCCTCCTTTCTCCGACCACCATGGCTGGAGCCCCATCGGCTGGACCACCCCAGGTCCAGCCAGTTCCAATAGGACCAGCCACGACCCCAACCGTGAGCCAAAGCCCAAGGTCGAGACGCATGATGGTGACCCGCTCACGGCATGCGCATCATGCAGCCGTGAAATCAAACTCGAACCAGCCATGATCTAGCCTTCAAATCTCGACTATGGATGCTGCTAGACCGTCCTAGGATCCCCATGAACCGAGCCACAGCCCCGAGGAACCCTCCTTGACCGAGCCATCACAAGGATCAAATAAAAAATGTAAGAAAAATCGTGTGTCATGTATGGAACTCAACAATGGTGCATAGATCTGAATAATTCACAAACAATTCATGCATTAAATCAATAAAACATTTTATTTATAGTTTAAATGGTGAGAAAATGAATCGATATCACATACCTGACTTGGAGAAAATTGAGATCTGCAAATTACCGACGTAGGGGACGCGAGATCGGGGCATGATCGCCTTTGAATCACCAAAGATCTTGAAATTTCAAAGGGGCTGCTTGAGGGAGGAGGGGACAGCCAATAGGGAGTGGAGGCTAGGATTTGATCAATTCTTTTGAGTTATGAAAAGTGAGGGTGACAAGTTTGACCCCTAAAGTTTAATTAAGAAAATAAAAGAAATTTTTGAAATGTTTGCCCCTCCCTTAATTTGATAAGATAATTAAAACTCTAACTCAAGTTTTAAAATCCCAAATTTTCGAAATAAAAGGTTCCTCAAACTTTAAAATACCTTAAAATCCATTAAAACAGCCCGTATAGGCGAAAAACGGGTTCCCCTCCAAAATAATCATAAAATCCCCCTTTTTCAGGAATTGTTGCTTAAAAAAATAAAAAATTTATTTTTAAAAATCTAAGAACTTAAAAATCTCAAAATTATTTTCATCTCGGTCGTCCCTAGTCTCGTCCACGCGTCCGTAACTCAACAGGCTGAAAACGTAGCGTACATACCATGCAATATGAAGATCATAAATAAATCATATAAAATGGCATGTAATTTTCTAAACTTATTTTTCCCCTAGTCATGCACTTATTTCTACGTAGTCAGGAATTTATAGGCGTTACTACTCTCCCCCTTATAGGAATTTTGTCCCCGAAATTAAGTACGTACCAAATAACTCCGAGTAGCGTGTTCGCATACCGGCCTCAGTCTCCCATGTAGCTTCATCCTCAGAGTGATTCTGCCACCGGACCTTGACCATCAGAATACTCCGCGCTCTCATCTTGCGCTCCTCTCGAGCTAAAATCTGTACTGGTCGCTCCTCAAATGATAAATTTGGCTCTAATTGTAGCGGCTCAAAATCCAAAACATGTGACGGATTCGGAACGTACTTCCGTGCATCGAGATGTGGAAAACATTATGAACCGCTGACAAGCTGGGTGGTAACGCTACTCGATACGCCAGAGTACCAACCCTCTCCAAAATCTCGACTGGCCCAATAAACCTCGGGCTAAGCTTGTCCCTCCGGCCAAAGCGCATCACGCCCTTCATGGGCGATATCCTCACAAACACATGGTCTCCAACAGCTAACTCCAGATCTCATCGTCTCTGATCGGCATAACTCTTCTGACGACTCTGGGCTGTCCTCATCCGATCCCAAATCCTCGTCACAATATCCGCTGTCTGTTGTACTAACTCCGGCCCGTCAGCACTCTCTCTCCAACCTCATCCCAGTGCATGGTAGATCGACATCTCCTCCCGTACAGAACCTAATACGGAGCCATCTCAATCGATGCCTGAAAGTTGTTGTTGTACGTGAACTCTACCAGCGGCAACCTCGAGTCCCACGTACCCTGGATATCAATCACACAGGCTCTCAGTAAATCCTCCAGAATCTGGATGACTCTCTCTGACTGCCCATCCGTCTGTGGATGAAATGCCATAATGAACGCCAATCTAGTCCCCAAAGCGGCATGTAAGATCCTCCAAAACGCAGATGTGAATCTGGTGTCTCTGTCCGACACTATAGAGACTGGTATGCCATGCAGCTTGACAATATCTCTGGTGTCTCTGTCCGACATTATAGAGATTGGTATGCCATGCATCCTGACAATCTCTCTGATATAAAAGCTCTGCGAACTGCACCAGGGTGAAATTAGTCTTCACCGATAAGAAATGCGCTGACTTGGTGAGTCTATCCACAATCACCCATATCGCCGTGTATACTCTGGGACTCCCGGAAAATCCAACCACGAAATCTATCGTAATATGTGTTGGGGATCCGGATCCGCCCCCCGGCAAGGCAGCGGAAGAACGATAAACAGAGAACCGGGAGGCGATCAATACGAAAAATAATTAACATTCTACGACATTCATAGGATGTTTAGCATGTTACCTCGCTGGCACTTGTGCCTGGCTCCAACCGGTGTTTCAAGAACCCGGCTCTTTTCGGTAGATTGCGGTAGTTACGCCAATCCGATCCACGACCAGATCCAAGACTCCTTCGTCAGGCTGCACTAGAAGCCCTGACGAGATCAGCACGATCGGATTCTCCACGTCAAGTTGGCCGGAAACCAATTTTCCGGCGAAGACGGCGGCGGCGGCGGCGCACGGCGGCGGCGGCGCGAGAAGAGAAGAGAGGGGCGGCTAGGTTTTTGATGCTTAGGGTTATGAATTGTGTCTTGTGGTTAATGAAGTCATAATGTCTAATTAAATAGACAATTAATGTACTTGGACCGGCCCATCGGGCCCGGGTCCAAATGACGATATCCATCGCTGCGACTTCATCGTAACTCCGATCGCCGATCAGATCGGACAGATCGACTCAGTTTCCAGATGTGAAAAACAATTTTTCAGATCATCAAACCCCAAATAGCAAAATGACCGTTTTGCCCCTCAACGGGGTCAAATCCCGGTTTGACCCCTGTTGACTTTTAAGAAGTCGCACTTCCCGAAATCCTCTTCTCGTGCTCAACACATTGAGCTGAGTATCCGTGTGAGAATCTCGAATCTAGTACTTGTGTGACCCTCAATGGTTCAGGGATACAGCTAGCCGTGGGCCCACAACCATTGTGGCTCCGGAATCACAATTCCGGACTTGCCCAACGGATCATGGTAAAGCGTCTAACAACATCGCCCCATGATCCCCTAGGTATCACTGATAGTGCCTGCAAGAACCAGTCGGTCGTGGTTAGCGTACGGTACGGTCCTTTCAATCC
>KV012576.1:153832-166119 GCA_001598015.1 Dorcoceras hygrometricum | reverse complement strand
GGGCGGCCTTATCCTCATTTTGACGGCCCAATCGACTAGGAACATGTTCAGGATACACAGCGACTATTAGATGTGTTTCATGATAGCCGTCATACCCACTATCACATCTAACATACGCTTAAGTGCATTCTAGGTCTTTACTCAACGTAATTGTAAATCATTACACACATAATGAAAGTAAAGAATGCCATATAAGAAAATGCGAATATCATATATAAAGATTGTTTGTACAAGAGTCTATAAAACCCACACGCCACAAGTTGGCTAGTTGGGCATCTACTCTAACAATATGATCCCACTTCCACTCGAGAATAGGGAGTGGCTGCAATAACCCTGCAGGTCACTAATGCTCTGCTTTGACCTGCTGACAGGTCAAGCACTCAGACACAAATCTCCCAATATCCTTCTTCATCTCCGGCCACCAGTACAACGTCTGCAAATCTCTGTACATCTTCGTACTCCCTGGGTGGATGGAGTACGTCGATGCATGAGCCTCAGATAAGATCTCGGCTCTCAACTGTCCAGTATTCGGCACCCACATACGGCCTCTGAAACAGACCATCCCATCCTCAACTGGGTACAGACCTCGTCCTCTGGCCTCATCTCGCTGTCTCCACTGCTGTAACTGCTCATCGAAGGCCTGCCCGTCTCTAATCCGCTCTCGAAGAATCAGCTGAACTGTGAGTGCTGCTAAACTCGGCGCACAGCCCCCTGAATAGAACTCCAAACTGAATATCTGAATCTCGGCCTGTAGTGGCCTCTCAACTGACAAACACGCTACTACTACAGTATTCCGGCTCAAAGCGTCTGCCACCGCATTAGCTTTACCCGGATGGTAGCTAATGTCACAGTAATAGTCCTTCACCAACTCTAGTCATCTGCGCTGTCTCATGATCAGCTCCTTCTGGGTGAAGAAGTACTTGAGGCTCTTGTGTTCGGTGAATATCTGACACTTCTCGCCATACAAGTAGTGCCTCCAAATCTTCAATGCGAACACTACTGCTGCAAGCTCCAAATCATGCGTCGGATAGTTCTGCTTATAACTCTTCAGCTGTCTCGATGCATAAGAAATAACCTTGCCTCCCTGCATCAGAACTGCACCCAAACCTCTTAGGGAAGCATCTCTGTACACCACAAACTCCTCATGATCTATCGGCATCGCTAACACTGGCGCTGAAGTAAGGGCCTCCTTCAGCTGATCAAAGCTCCTCTGACACTCGGGACTCCACACATACTTCGCATTTTTCTTGGTCAGGGATGTCAAGGGCACTGAAATCGAAGAGAAGCCCTTGATAAACTTGCGATAGTATCCTGCTAACCCCAAGAAACTGCGAATCTCCGCTGCATTCCTCGGAATCCCCCAGTTCTGCACTGCCTACACCTTTGATGGGTCAACAGAAATCCCATCTCTCGACACAATATGCCCCAAGAATGCCACCTGCTCAAGCCAAAACTCGCACTTGCTGAACTTGGCATAAAACTTGTTCTCTCTCAATGTCTGCAAAGCCGTCTGCAAGTGCTGTCTATGCTCCTCTAAGCTCCTCGAATAGACCAGGATATCATCGATGAATACTATAATGAACTGGTCTAAATACTGTCTGAATACGCTGTTCATCAGATCCATGAAAATTGTGGGGCATTCTTAAGGACAAACGGTATCACCATGAACTCATAGTTGCCGTAACGTGTCCGAAAAGCAGTCTTGGAGACGTCCTCCTCTCTAACTCACAACTGATGGTAGCCAGATCTCAAATCAATCTTCGAGAAAATCGAAGATCCCTACAACTAGTCAAACAAGTCCTCAATCCTCGGGAGTGGGTACTTATTCTTCACTGTAACTCTGTTCAGCTCCCTTTAGTAAATACACAATCTCATGCTGCCATCCTTCTTCTTCACAAACAGAACTGGCTTGCCCCATGGAGAAAAGCTAGGGCGTATGAATCCCTTGTCGAGAAACTCCCGTATCTGCTCCTTCAACTCCTTCGTCTCCGTAGGAGCCAAATGATATGGTGCCTTAGAGATAGGCACTGTAACTGGCATCAGCTCGATAGAAAACTCCACCTCTCGCTCAGGTGGAACTCCCGCTACATCATCAGGGAAGACATCTGTAAAATCCCTGACTACTTCCACCTCAGACGGTGAAGGGCCTGCTGAATCTACTGAGATGGTAACACGGGTCAATAACTCCTGACACCCAAGCTCAACTAGCTTTCGAGCCTGCAGAAAAGAGATAAATCTCCTCCGCAGTCCCTTTGCCGCTTCGAAGAGGAAAGTCTCCTAACCTGGCAGTCTGATTGTCACTGACCTCTGATGGAAATCAATCACTACCCCATACTCAGGCAACTAGTCCATCCCTAGAATGAGGTCGAATCCCGGCATCGGCAACACGATCAAGTCTGTCCTGACTGCATGACCCTGAAACATCATCACCAATCCTTGAACAACACTGGCCGTCGTTAACTCCTCCCCTGACGGGATAGTCCAACTGAAAAATCCCTGACTACCTCCACATCAGACAGTGAAGGGCCTGCTGAACCTCCAGAAGCGGTAACACTGGCCAAGAATGCCTGACATCTGAGCTCAACAAGCTTCCTGGCCTGCAGAAATGATATAAATCTGGGCTTCTGTGGTCTCCTCGCTGGCTCAAATAAGAAGGCCTCCTGCCCTGGCGGCCTGATAGTCACTGTCCTCCGTTGAAAGTCGATCACCGCTCCAAACTCCGTCAACCAATTCATACCTACGATGAGATCGAATCCTGACATCGACAAAACGACCAAATCCGCTCTGACCGCGTGATCCTGGAACATCATCGTCAATACTTGCACGACGCTGGTCATTGTCAACTCCTCTCCTGACGGAATCGTCACAGCAAGATCTGCTCCCAAGCTATCCGGAACAATACCCATCCTCTGTGTGAACGCACTCGAAATAATGAGTGGGTCGCCCCTGAGTCTAGCAAAGCGAGTGTGGTGACACCTAGCACATGAATCTCTCCTGAAACAGAAACGTCACACAACTATGCGTTTACGGTCATACTAAATCCCAAAAAGCAGTTTAGATGCCTAAGACATTTCTAAGTTCGCTAGTCCTATCCGTCAAAGTTCTTAAGGAAAGTTCTAAAAGGTCTAACAGTTCTAATTAAATCAATCCAGTAAACCTAAGGCATCGAATCTCCTAGCAATGCTCTACTCGGCAACTAGACGATCTGTAGTCCCGAGAAACTACTTGGGTCCCTGCTTGCGGAACCTCTCATCCACATCCTCCTCATGCGACTTCCCAGAATGCTCCGACTGTCTCTCTAGCATCCTGGTGATCCCGGCCAGCATATCCACGCTAGCCCTCTCTTATGGCGTCAATTGCGGAGGTGGGGGAGGAGGAGGTGCATCATCATTCTGTTGGTCTCTGGCACGTCGGAAAGCATACTGGCACCCAAATCCTTCACGTAAATCTAAGTGCATGACTAAGCGTCTAACTCTTAATATTTCTAAGGCCAACTCATGCAGAAATAAAACATGCAGCATGCAAACATAAACATAAATCATAAAACAGTAAAACTCACAGACTGGTAGTGCGACTTCCGAGCTCCACGCAGCAGGCTAGTACCCCACCAGAACCACCGCTCTGATACCAACTGAAATGAACCGTACTCAAGAATTTTTTTTTCATTTGCGGAATAAATAAACTTGGGAAGTATGGCTCGTTCCCTTTTAAAACATTTTCTAAACCATCACTTTAAAACATAAATAAAATAAATATTTCAAAACGTTAAACCATCCATACTGTTTAAACATCAGTCTGAGTAAAAGTACTGAAAATGAACATAAAAACTAATATCTGAAAAGAGTATCATATCAAAGATAACATCAATGCGGTCACGGGGTACTGCTGCAGCGGACGCTCAGATGTCCTCACCGCCAGTCGGAACATACTCTACAGGGTCATCATCTGCACCATTTAAACCTAGTGAGCCTAGAGGCTCAGCATCTCTATCTTGTAAAATAACAAAGTACGTACTAATAAGGACGCATGCAGGCACATAAATAACATGAATGCATGAATGATCTTAAAACCTTGTTCGTACATTTCATAGCACACATAACATATAACATACATAAGGCATGACATAACATAACATAAAAACATATGAGTCGTATCATGAAGTATGGACCATGTTCGATTGATCAATATAAAAACCAACGTACGTGGCGGTGCGGTTCACCCGACCTTACCTCGGCATCCCTCACACCTCTATGCTTGCCACTTCACCATGCCGTAAACACATGGATCCATAAGCTCGTAATACATGAACAGAAGTTCATCGGTCCCGGTATCCCGAATTCCTCATCATAAACTTGTCACAAATCACTTCAATCCCTCGATTTTTTTCTTCTAAAACATACCCATAACATTTCATAAAACGTTCGTGATGCGTGCATTTCATAAAACATGCAAGTTAAAAACTTAGTCCGTCAATATTTATTTAATTTCTTTCCTTTAAAACATTAACGTACATAGAATACTACATATATAATTAAATATATATTCACGAGCTTCTATATTTTCTACTCCGATCAAGGACTAGTTCATGAGTCTGGCCCACTACTTCTAGACTTAGCATTACAATTGACTTAGCCCAAGACTTATAAGAATTTCCCTTCAAATTTCTAACACATTCCAATTTTGATTTAATTCAAAATCGCATGACCAATTTTGACCCTAATTAACATCCAATTTTGACTTTAAAATCTTAAGGTCAATTTTGACTAATTTCAAAATAAATTTTGACTTAGAATAATTTGACCAATTTTGACTTTAAAATAATTTTATCAATTTTGACTTTAAAATAAAACTAAGGGTCAAGTTTGACTAAATCGAAACTCACATAAGCCATTTTGACCAATTAAAATCCCATTTCAAAATTGACTTAATTAAATATCTAAATATTCCAATTTTATTTTAAAAAATTAAAATAAGGGATAATGTCCAAATTAATTAAAAAATTGACCAACATAATAGACTTTAAGGATTTGACCAAAAACATTAAATTGGACATTAGACTTAAAATTAAAATAACCGGTCCGATATTAAAATAACTCGGACCAACTTTAAAATATTTTGACTCGAGACTCGACTAACCGACCCGGTCCAACCGAACCCACCGGTCCAATTGAACCGTTCGGCCCAAACAACCCAAACCTAAACCCCCATGCTAGCCGTCGTCGCTCCCCCATGCGACGCCAACTTCCCGTCGTTCTCCCTCCTTGCTCCGGCCACCATGGCCGGAGCCCCACCGGCTGGACCACCCCCAGGTCCAGCCGGTTCCAATAGGACCAGCCACGACCCCAACCATGAGCCACAGCCCAAGGTCGAGATGCATGAAGGTGGCTGCCCACTCACGGCGTGCGTACCATGCAGCCGTGAAATCAAACTCGAACCAGCCATGATCTAGCCTTCAACTCTCTATGGATGCTGCTAGACCGTCCTAGGATCCCCATGAACCGAGCCACAGCCCCGAGGAACCCTCCTTGACCGAGCCATCACAAGGATCAAATCAAAAATGTAAGAAAAATCGTGTGTCATGTATGGAACTCAACAATGGTGCATAGATCTGAATAATTCACAAACAATTCATGCATTAAATCATTAAAACAGTTTATATATAGTTTCAATGGTGAGAAAAGGAATTGATATCACATGTCTGGCTTGGAGAAGATCTGCGAATTACCGACATAGGGGACGCGAGATCGGGGCACGACCGCCTTTGAATCACCGAAGATCTTGAAATTTCGAAGGGGCTGCTTGAGGGAGGAGGGGACGACCAAGAGGGAGTGGATGCTAGGATTTGATCAATTCTTTTGAGTTATGAAAAGTGAGGGTGACAAGTTTGACCACTAAAGTTTAATTAAGAAATTTTTGACATGTTTGCCCCTCCCTTAATTTGATAAGATAATTAAAACTCTAACTCAAGTTTTAAAATCCCAAATTTTCGAAATAAAAGGTTCCTCAAACTTTAAAACACCTTAAAATCCATTAAAACAGCCCGTATAGGCGAAAAACGGGTTCCCCTCCAAAATAATCATAAAAACCCCATTTTTCAGGAATTGTTGCTTAAAAAAATAAAAAATTTATTTTTAAAAATCTAAGAACTTAAAAATCTCAAAATTATTTTCATCTCGATCGTCCCTAGTCTCGTCCACGCGTCCGTAACTCAACAGACTGAAAAAGTAGCGTACATACCATGCAATATGAAAATCATAAATAAATTACATAAAATGGCATGTAATTTTCTAAAATTATTTTCCCCCTAGTCATGCATTCATTTCGACGTAGTCAGGAATTTCTAAGCGTTACATTTAAATTAAAAATAAAATTTTACCCTTTTATACAAATTTAAATCTCAAGAGTAGCAATAAATAACTCAAACTTAATCCTTTCAACCTGTGAATTAAACTTCATAAAAAGGACAAATAACTCAAACGTAATACTTTTACTTAACTTACGGATGTGATGGTGTGGCTGAATGGAACTCTCGGACTGAAGGTTAGCGCTTATGTTACAGAACCATGATCTGATACCTAGTTGAAACACCCAAAATTTACACATGAAAATGCTAGTAAATTTTTTTTAATTTAAAATTTTAAAATACTAAATAAATCATAAAAGTCGATTCGATCTGGCCCTGTCATAAACATCAAATCATGAAACGTCTAGAACTCAAAAAAACGCTCTTAAGTAGATTTATTCTTAGAAAATGGAAATAATATTAATATTGTAAATTTTTAAATTGCAGAAGCGTGTGTCCATCGATAAGAGCTCTCTCACCCTGACCAAGATCTCGCCAACCAAAATAACCTAATCGTCCTCACCTGCCTCAACGGTAAGCAAAGGTGTACTGCAACCACCCGTTTCCATCTATCCAGGCCACAACAATTTGAGAGTCCGGGAGCCACCCGGTGCATCCTCAGTGCTCTAAATCGAGATTGTGCCAATCAACACCACTCAACGAGAGGACAACTCAAATCAGAGTATCAATACAATATTTGGCAATAAAAATCTCAAGGCCCAATATGAAATGTACATGCTTGATGCCATGACATATATGAACACAATCACATGCCAATTAAAACACAGGCAACAACACAAATACGCAAACGCATAGCACATAAATCATACTCTACGAAAGATGTAAATATGTGTTCCATCCGTACCTGTTGTCTCTTTATCAAAAACCTCAATCTAAGCTTACTGGTAGAACAGATCACACACACTGCTCAACAGATCACACATGGACTGGCACTCCAACTAACGCAGTGGAGAAACCACTCCAGAAACCACAAGAGATACCAGCTTCTTGGGAGGCTCAAACACAGACTACGGGACACCATGAACTGAATACAACCACAACATATCACATTCTATTCAAACCAAAAGAAATCAGCTCGGGTAATGTTCGTCGGGAACCTTACTGAAAGCAAACAGCTCAGACAATCTCAACCCTACTCCAAAATAAACCATATTGGTTTCAAATGAAATCTAATAAGAAGAGTATCAACTTACAACTCACGATGACGTGAACCGAAAAGCCAATGGTCGGAAAATATGAATAACAGCTCGCCTCGACTATCGTCGCGTTCCCTTCCTCGGCCAACCACCGGCCTCAAGATTGGTAGGGAAAGGACGGGTTTGAAAGACAATTCCAACAATACCAACCTTGCTCCAAGATGAGTCGTCTACCTTCGGCTATCGAAAAAGATAAGGGTCGGGTGAACAGTGTTGAGGGTTTCGTGAAGGGGTATCAGCTCGTGCTCTGAAAGGTATACGATCTCTCTTATGGTCGGAAAATGGCTAATACTTGGTCAACAACTTAGTATATAAATTAAGTTATCCCAATCTGGTCTACAGTAACTACCGACCAGCACGGTCCTCTTAGCTGATACCAGCTCGCAAGATCCAGGCCTCTTCTGAGCTGTCTCCAGCTCACGTCACTCAAACAGCACGGCGACAACAGTCAGCTTGTGCTACAATACTATCAGATCAGCTCGTGTTACACAAACCAGCACGTTATACCCAAGAGTACAGTACAACCAAATCAGCTCAGCTCGCACCAGATCATCACAACTAGATCAGCACACAGCTCGATAAGCACAAAATAGCTCGATCATGTTAACACGCTCGATATAGTCCAGCACTGTCCCATCAGTTCAGCACGCTATACTCAAATCAGCTCGTGCTAGCAGATAAGCTCAGTGCTCATGTAACCAGTTCAGACCGCACCCGAACTACTGTACTCTAAGCTGATTAACCTGATTTGATTTCCAAGGTCTCACACTGGCGACGTGCACACTACGAGCGAAATCGAAATCCAAAAAAGTTTTTCTCTCCAAGGCTCAAGATGTCGGCTGCCCCCCTCCCCCTAGTGTCAATCGATCAGCCCCCATTTTTTTGTGACTTTTAGGTCTAAGGCTTTGGAGGATAAGTCTTATTTATAAAATAATTGGTCCTAAAGTGCTATACCAAAAATTTGAGATTAAAAAAAAAATCGAACTACCTTTTAAAACAAAATTATAACATTTACAGGTGTACTAGAATTTTAAAAGTGCTAAAATTTAAAGAAACCTAAAAACCGCACTTCAATTTAGCGGTAAAAAAAATAAACATAAAATCTCAAAAAACGCTCTTTAACTTGGCTGTAAAAAGAAATAAAATAACTAGACTCAAATCAGCCACAAAATTTTATAAATTATCATTAAAATATTTCCCTTCCACGAAATTTTAAATTAATAAATTTTTAAAGTAACCTTTTACCGCGCTCTGGTATCCTCATCCGAGAATCTCCTCTTGAACCAAAAATCCTGAATTCTAGCTATAAGAACGTCAATGTTAGGAAATTTACTGAAAATAATAATGACGACATTAAAAATCAATTTTATCTATCAATTAATTATTTTGTTGGTATATGTGGCTACCTCGGATTTCAGGACATCATATAATATATAATATTACGTTGACATAAAATAAGGTAAGGTGATAATAGTATTCGCCACTTACCTATTTCTTTTACCTTCCTCTTCGGTTTTGGTGTTGGCTAGATGGAGTCACAAACATCGACCCTTTCTTTTCTTCACACAATCAACGTTCGTCATCACATTATGGTAGATTGGAAATGGATATTTCTCTACTTTTGAAGCAACATCACTATCACAATTGCACTCATTACTTCTACTACCATCCATCCCCCACTATCTGATGCATCTACGTTATGATATCCTTCTAAACCCTTGTTATCTTTATCCAACTCTAAAACAATATTATGTACCACAACATCAACATCATAAAACGAATCTACTTCATCATGTGCTAACTCAAGTTTAAATTTATCTGGGGATTTATCGAACTCACCAAAAGGTTCGTTTCACGTTCTCCACCCCAAACTCTTTTTCGTTCAATCCACATCTCACATGTGATCCTCCAATTCATCACACCTCTTTTCAACAGCTTTTTATCTCATCTATTTGTCTTATAATAATTTTTTCCAATCTTCTCACTTGAGATGTTCCTTTTTCCGGCATAAAAACACATTTATATGTCTAATAACTTCTCCTCTCCTTGAAATAGTTGTATAGACAGAACCTGCTCACAATTGAAAAATATCAAACTAAGGAAACCATTAATCAGACTAAGCCTCAGTTTTATGCAACTATGCTAATAAATTAAAAGCAAAGAACACATATATGAGTTGAATCTCTGTGTTTCAATAGTGATTTAGCTTCTGCGTTATTCAATGATATCATGTTTCTCACCCATCGAAACAACCTTAAACTATGATGTACTCCTAAGTTAGGGTACACATTTAAATCGTGATGTATTCTTAAAGTTGGAACAGTTTCAAACATCAAGGCCTAAAAAGAAAAAAAAATGAGTTAAGATAAGAATAAATATACTAAAATCAAATGTAATTAATAAAGTATATACTAAACTAACCATCAATCCAACAACACATCCATCCACATAAAGTTAATTCCGTGATGGCATATTTCTAGGTTAAAAAACGGAAGGCAGTGTATCCCCAAGCATGATTGAAAAATATTGTAAGATCATCGTGATAAGGAAATATAACACTACATCACCTACCGGTAGGAATATAAGGCATTTGAATATGAACGAAATTAAAAAATGAACAAAATCATAGATTTTATTCTCATAGTTACTTCCTACGTAAGAGCATTTTTCTCAAATTGTGGCCCGGTCGGCATTCGTGACTTTGCCGGAAAAGTGATGCGCCAAAAATGGGAATCCATTTTTAGGTCCAAATCAATAGTTGACTATGATACAGACCATGAATAATATAGAACTCTGGCAAAGTGATGCGCCAAAAATGGAGAATCCATTTTGAGGTCAAAATCAATAGTTGACCACTATGATACAAACCGTGAATAATATAGAACTCTGATGAACGAAATGGGATCATGATATCATCAGCAACAACAAAAGAGCATGATGTCAAATGAAATTTATTTAGGAATATCAAGAACATGCATATCAATCAATTTAGAAAATGGTGTATCAGAAATACGAATTCTTTGCTTCTAGCATAAGATTGAATTCAAATCTCTCGTGACATTACTAAAATAGGAGGGAGAGTATCATGAATAAAAATTATTTTCCACCCTTTTTCGCATGAAACTAATCAACTACTTCATCTTCAGCCGTCACTTATGTATTTAAAAATATATATATATACAAATAATGATGAAACTTAAATATAAGTTTAATGAAAATGAGATTAAAATAAATAAAATTCATATAGAAACAATAATAGACTCAAAACCAAAAACAAGTTCAACACAGTAAATAAATTATTTCCTAAATATGAATATCGAGTTTTGAAGAAATAACAGTACAACCTAAACAATTATCTATCTTTATCTGTCTTCGCACTTTCCCTATGATTTTTCTTATTTGTAATTTTACGAGAGATCTTCTCTGTTGGAGCGTTTTGGTTTTACGCTTCATTTTTTCCCCATTTGAGCTTTAGATTGGGAAATTTTTCTTCTTGTACCAATGTTCTTCGAAAACTTGAAGAATATAAGAAAAAAATGCATCGAAACTTGGAGAAGATAGGAAATCAAACTAATAAAAAAATATTATTGATCATCTAATAATTCCTACAAACAACGCATGCTCATAAGTTGATACACTGCAATTCGTCGTCTGCTAACTCCACACCTGCTTTTATTTGAAGGAATTGACTATTCACTAATAGTGACTACAGACTGACGGAAATTCAATAACACAAGACATCCTACAATGCAGACAAAATTCAAGAGCAACCTCAACAACACACAACATCCTTAATGTAGCCAAATTATCTCAGCCGACGAGCGGATACCACCTCGGGATGTAAGGTCGGGAGGTCGGGAGATCTGAAAGTTGGAGGTCGGGAGCTCTGGAGACCTGGAAGTTGGAGGTCGGGAGCTCTGGAGACCTGGAGGTCGGGAGCTCTGGAGATCTGGAGTTCGGGGGCTCTGGAAGTTGGAGGTCGGGAGCTCTGGAGACCTGGAGGTCGGGAGCTCTGGAGATCTGGAGTTCGGCAGCTCTGGAAGTTGGAGGTCGGGAGCTCTGGAGACCTGGAGGTCGGGAGCTCTGGAGATCTGGAGTTCGGCAGCTCTGGAGATCTGGAGGTCGGGAGCTCTGAAGCTCTGGAGGTCTGGAGTTCGGCAGCTCTGGAGATCTGGAGACTTGGAGTTCGGGAGCTCTGAAGCTCTGGAGGTCGGGAGCTCTGGAGATCTGGAGTTCGGCAGCTCTGGAAGTTGGAGGTCGGGAGCTCTGGAGACCTGGAGGTCGGGAGCTCTGGAGATCTGGAGTTCGGCAGCTCTGGAAGTTGGAGGTCGGGAGCTCTGGAGACCTGGAGGTCGGGAGCTCTGGAAGTTGGAGGTCGGGAGCTCTGGAGACCTGGAGGTCGGGAGCTCTGGAAGTTGGAGGTCGGGAGCTCTGGAGACCTGGAGGTCGGGAGCTCTGGAAGTTGGAGGTCGGGAGCTCTGGAGACCTGGAGGTCGGGAGCTCTGGAGATCTGGAGTTCGGGAGCTCTGGAAGTTGGAGGTCGGGAGCTCTGGAGACCTGGAGGTCGGGAGCTCTGGAGATCTGGAGTTCGGGAGCTCTGGAAGTTGGAGGTCGGGAGCTCTGGAGACCTGGAGGTCGGGAGCTCTGGAGATCTGGAGTTCGGGAGCTCTGGAAGTTGGAGGTCGGGAGCTCTGGAGACCTGGAGGTCGGGAGCTCTGGAGATCTGG
>KV012576.1:105546-147583 GCA_001598015.1 Dorcoceras hygrometricum | reverse complement strand
GAAGAGCTCTGCCAGGAAGACCTCAGCTCTTCCAGGAAGACCTCGGGCAGGAAACCTCAGCCAGGATGAGCTCTGCCAGGAAGACATCAGCTCTTCCAGGAAGACCTCGGGCAGGAAGACCTCAGCCAGGAAGAGCTCTGCCAGGAAGACCTCAGCTCTTCCAGGAAGACCTCGGGCAGGAAGACCTCAGCCAGGATGAGCTCTGCCAGGAAGACATCAGCTCTTCTAGGAAGACCTCGGGCAGGAAGACCTCAGCCAGGAAGAGCTCTGCCAGGAAGACCTCAGCTCTTCCAGGAAGACCTCGGGCAGGAAGACCTCAGCCAGTATGAGCTCTGCCAGGAAGAGCTCTGCCAGGAAGACCTCATGCAGGATGAACTCTGCCAGGAAGACCTCATGCAGGATGAACTCTGCCAGGAAGACCTCATGCAGGATGAACTCTGCCAGGAAGACCTCATGCAGGATGAACTCTGCCAGGAAGACCTCATGCAGGATGAACTCTGCCAGGAAGACCTCATGCAGGATGAGCTCTGCCAGGAAGACCTCATGCAGGATGAGCTCTGCCAGGAAGACCTCATGCAGGATGAGCTCTGCCAGGAAGACCTCATGCAGGATGAGCTCTGCCAGGAAGACCTCATGCAGGATGAGCTCTGCCAGGAAGACCTCATGCAGGATGAGCTCTGCCAGGAAGACCTCATGCAGGATGAACTCTGCCAGGAAGACCTCATGCAGGATGAACTCTGCCAGGAAGACCTCATGCAGGATGAACTCTGCCAGGAAGACCTCATGCAGGATGAACTCTGCCAGGAAGACCTCATGCAGGATGAACTCTGCCAGGAAGACCTCATGCAGGATGAACTCTGCCAGGAAGACCTCATGCAGGATGAGCTCTGCCAGGTATCTCCCGAGGACCCCAACCCGACGTGTTAAAGCACTTCCGCAAAGGACGGGGAACGTGGGTCGGATTATGCGGGAACATGCGTAGTGGGCGAGTGGGGTGGAAGACGTGCGCACGACCCCAACCACGTCCAATCATATCGACTCCTCAGCCTAGCCCCTCTATAAATACCGCCAGGTTTTCTCCTTTGGATTCATTCACTCTCTATTGCATACTCTTGCACACAGTTATTCTTGCTCTCACTCCCGCGTTGATATCGCCTGACTTAAGCATCGGAGGGGCTTCGCCGGACACACTTCCGGCGCCTTCTGACGAGTGTTTTGTGACTGCAGATCTTGACCCGACCTCCAGATCTCCAGACCACCAGAGCTCCAGAGCTCCAGACCTCCAGAGCTTCAGAGCTCCCGACCTCCAGAGCTCCCGAACTCCAAGTCTCCAGATCTCCAGAGCTTGATATCGCCTGACTTAAGCATCGGAGGGGCTTCGCCGGACACACTTCCGGCGCCCTCTGACGAGTGTTTTGTGACTGCAGATCTCCAGAGCTCCCGACCTCCAGATCTCTAGACCACTAGAGCTCCAGACCTCAAGATCTTCAGAGCTCCAAACCTCCAGAGCTCCAGAGCTCCCGAACTCCAGAGCTCCAGACCTCCAGAGCTCCAGAGCTCCCGAACTCCAGATCTCCAGAGCTCCCGACCTCCAGGTCTCCAGAGCTCCCGACCTCCAACTTCCAGATCTCCCGACCTCCCGACCTTACATTCCGAGGTGGTATCCGCTCGTCGGCTGAGATAATTTGGCTACATCAATCCTATATAGTATATTTCTGGATATAACTACAATCAACATATTTACACCCAAGTTCATAAAGTGAAAATGATAGGATCGTTTTTAGGGAGTGTTCATGAGCTCTGCCACAACTCATGTACGCTCTCACACAGCCAAAACACCAAACCCGTAAGTTACGTGCATTTTAAAATTAATGAGATTTGAAAACAGCACACAACTATGAACCAGATCAGCTTGAAGGAGGACCAACAGCTCTGCGAGCAGGTCCAGATCACCAGCAGCTCTGCGAGCTGGTTTAACACAGACAGTCTGGTTCATTTTATCTTGAGCTGCAATAGCTCAGTGTTCTTGAAAGTTTGTGCACCAAGATACAGATTGAGTTATGAGTTAAAATCATGCGGAAACAACTCAAACTGAACTCTTATATTCGAAAGTCTTTAAACAGTTTCATGCGTAGTAAACAAATATGCAATGCGTGAATGTAAATGCAGTAAGCAGTAAAGAAATACGCTGCAATTTTTTTATGGAAGTTCGGAGCTGAATCTCCTACGTCTCCCCTTCTTTCGCAATCGAGAAGGATCCACTAGAAGACTTTGATTGCAGCGACCCTCGCTACAACCCACTCTTATGACCAGCAGCCGCAAGAACTCCTAGCAATCACCACTGCACACCAGCCCGCAAGCTGCATGTGTCTAACTCACTTCTTTACTGTCTCAGTGAGAAAGACTACAGACACTTCTTCAACGTCTCAGTGCGAAAGATAACTAGACTTGTTTAACGTCTCTATCCAAATACTATAATGGAGAGTTTTCAATTTGATTCACTCAGCTTAATCTAATCAACTTTCTCAAATATATGTGAGTGAATCGTGTGTGAGATTTTCAGTGTAAATACAATCTCTCAAATATAAAATCTCACACACTGGGAGGTGCTCCTGTCTGAGCTGGTTTCACCAATTTCTTCCCAGAGCTTGTGTTGTGTGTGCTGGTGTTTTACATTTCTGATTTTCACAACACTTCGCTCTTCTTTCTGCGCTCTTCTTCTGTTATGTGCGCCTCTGTCTCTCTATCTTCACTTCTCCTGCTTTTGCTCTGCTCTTGTTATTTATAGCCTGACGCGGAGATTTGTATGTTGGACACAACGTTGTATCCGTTGAAAAGCCTTCTGACATTACTTTACGTCCTTTGTCCATAAATGCGTCTGCATGCTATTTGTCTTTTAGCACGTGAGAACTGTACTTTGAGAAGTCAATACAAGCAAGTCGATTTGTATACTGAACAGCATTTGTCGTATAGTCTTGTATTCAAATCGCTTTGCTCGTAGATTTGATAGCATCTGTCATACTATCTGAGCTGGTTTGACCTTAACCAGCTTGCCAG
The DNA here is from genome assembly GCA_001598015.1 of Dorcoceras hygrometricum. Classification (NCBI taxonomy): domain Eukaryota; kingdom Viridiplantae; phylum Streptophyta; class Magnoliopsida; order Lamiales; family Gesneriaceae; genus Dorcoceras; species Dorcoceras hygrometricum. The sequence continues at coordinate 144,526 of KV012576.1, read as the reverse complement.
CTTGTCTTCATTCTGGTTTGCACTGAGCTGGTCTTTCCTTTGAGCTGGTTGCTTCATCGAGCTGTTCAAAGCTCTCTTCTTCTCCTCTCGTTTGCAACCACTCTGAGCAACTCTTCTAATTTGCTCTTGTCATATGCTTTTGTACTCAGCTGCTTTTGCTCTGTTCTCCTTTTGTCTGCAGCTGAGCTCCCAGCTGGTTTTCTTTCGAGCTGGTTTTCTTTCACTGGTTATGCCTGAGCTGGTCTCTCTAGCTATTCATGATTTTGCTAGATAGAGTCCTCTCTTGACAAATCTTGCACCAGTGATTATATCCCTTCGTTCTTGGGATATAATAATCAGTTCTGATTCGGTCTACCCTAGGACTGAGATCCACATGATGAACTGATTATAAGTGCGTTTTGTGATCATACCCGCTCTTGATCACCGCACTTGTACTTGTCTCTACACTTGAACACGACAATTGTGCGATGTACTTGATCTGCACTTGAACAGTTGTACTCTTCACTGAACCATGCTGCGCTTGATCACTGCTCTTCTACCCCATCAAGCTGATAAACCAGCATGATACTTCCCGCGCTCTGGATTCTGCAGAACCTGCATATCAACCCATGTTGGACCAGCTTGGGTGTCCCTCCACCGTTCCAACTTAGATGTTCTTTGCTCGATTAGCTTGGGCGTCGCCTCACTGTTCTAGCTTGAACATCTCCCTGTTTCTTCAATCAAGTGCACTGCACGTCGCATAAAAGTCGTTAGTCAAATATAACCAGGTTTTGTGTTAATCAAAACTTATATTCTGACTTGTAGAAACAGATCCAACAGAAAAGAAAAGGGTAATCACACATAAACTTGAAAATGTGAAGAAAAGTTCGGAGTACTCATAGTCAACAACTCCACCGTGTGGTTATTTTCTCGGATCTACTCAAATCTAAGAGCCAAAGCTCTTCAATTTTATGCTTCCGTTTACGCTGAAAAAGGATAATATCAAGGGAGAATACACGCTCAAATGGTAGAAAAATCCATAACAAACGGTTTGGTACACCAATCTTTGATGACACTGGCTTACAGTTTGGTACAATGTTTGATGACACAGACTTACAGTTTTTCCATTTTTCTCACGGGATACACATTGGGAGGAGAGGTAAAGAACGGTCTGTGGAAGAAATAGTCAAAAACGTGAAGAATTGGGGAAAAAATAGTCAAACCATGAAGAGTGAGTGGAAAGTAACATTTTGTACCAGGGATTGCATAATCATTTTTCACCTTTTAGGGACTGAACATAATAAACTTTTCCTAGACAAAAAACAAATATCTTTTGCCACAAATTTCAAGCCTATGTAGTAAGAAGTTTGTGGAGTAAATCCCTTGCCCTGCATCTGGCCTCTAGAGGTATGGCTTTGGGCATTGATATCCCTCTCCCTTCACTCAAATCCACCAGTTCCTCGCCGATCCTCTGCCACTCAAAGCACTGTATCAACGATCCTAATGCCAAGCCGACCATCCGTAGCGCGAGGTTGCTTCCGGGACACGACCTCCTCCCCATCCCAAAAGGTATCAACTTCGGTGTTCCAACTTCTCCATCTTCAAATCTTTCAGGCCTGAAGCTTGTGGGATCATCCCATATCTCCGGGTCCCGGTGAACGGCCCACGCGTTCACCAGCAAGATGGTTCCTTTGGGCACGTCGTATCCGGCAATCTTGCAATCTTCGGATGATTCGTGCGGTACTAACAGTGGTGTTGCAGGGAATAGCCGCATGGTTTCGGAGACAATGTTATGAATGTACGGAAGCTTCGACAGATCAGATTCGTTGACGAGGCGATCATCGCCTACTACGTGGTCCAACTCGGCTCTGGCCTTGTCCAGCTTCTCCGGATGGTTGAGCAAAGCCGACATCGCCCACTCGATAGTCACCGACGATGTGTCTGTCCCGGCAAGTAGCATTACCTGGCAGTATTTGAAATCAAAATCAGTACAAAGCTTGGCCAAATCATAATACGACCAAATTATTCAAGTAGCATGATCAAGACAAGTAAACGCACCATCATAATCCCTTTGATGATTTTATCGGTGTAGTACTCGGGTTGCGACTCTTGTAAACCGAGCAAATGATCTATCATGGTATTACTTCCCCTGTTACGGCGTTGCTCATCAATCAAGCCTTGCAACTTTGCATCCATTTTCCCACTTACCCTTGCCAAGTTCTTCTGAAAATCCTGGTAATCAATCCATCTCAACAGAGGAAAGAAATCAGCCGGAGACGATATACCACCGTACGTGAAAATCTCTTTTATGAGGTCTTGAAACTGTCTTGCCTCCTCATCATCCTCGCCCTGTCCAAAAAGCCGTTTCCCCGCCACCATTCTCGTGATATTATTCAAGGTCAGATCAGAAAATATCGGCCTGACTTCGACTCTCGCGTAATCGCTCTTACACTTTCTGTATAACTTTTGCAGCATGAGTTTGCTCTCATCGTGTCTTATACTCTGAAAAACGTTGAGTCGAGCTGAGGAGAATATCTCTACCGTCGATAGACGTCTGAGATTGCGCCAATGCTCGCCATACGGCGCACCTGTTAGGACAGTGTAGTTGTAGCCGATGTATTTGCCTATTGTGGTACGAGGTCTGTTGGCCAACGCAACATCGTTTTTGGTGAAGCATTCCTCCACGACGGCGTGGGACGACACCACCACCACGAGGCGGCCTCCGAAACGGAGGGAGAAGATGGGGCCTGATTTCTCCGAGAGCTTTTGAAGGGTGCGATGCATGGGTGGCTTGAGGAGGTGGAGGTGTCCTATTACTGGAAACGCGGCCACCGGACTAGGCGGAAGCTTTCGTTTTTCTCTATTGACAATGAGAAGAACAAGGGAGATAAAGAGGATTGCATATAGCCAGATTGTTTCCATGGTTGCTATGTGAATGGTAGGATGCACCAAATCTCTTGCTCAATATATAGTGATTAGTCAGGAATTTTGTAAAATCACAATACAAATTGGAGTTAAATTTGAAAATTAAATATTTTCTTATATTTATATACGTGTGATATGTGAAAAATCAATAAAATCACGTTCGGAAAAGTAATAATATTGCAAAACACAAATATGAAGCTAAATTGTTTTTTAGGTGTTCCCATTTGACAAATGTAGAATGCCTGGTCGAAGGCCCATTACATTACGGAATAGTAGTGTTTTGGGGGAGTAAGAATGAAAATTATAGATTATAAACACTTAATTAAAACGACAACAATAAAGAAGAAAAATTTGCCATTTTCCCAAAAAATATATATCATAGAATGGACAAAATAATCCTTGTTGACCATTTTTTCTTTGAGGTCATGAAGTCTTGGCTGCTGGACTTTTCGAAGATTATATTAGTTATGTCTTTACTTCTTGGCAACATAAGTTGATTAGTCGAGGATAGGACGCAATTCTTCTGTTTTCAGGTAAAAGAATCCTATTGATTGGTAAATAATGCAAGCCCGCGTGTTTGATTTGCTAACTAATTCAAGTATAAGCCGCACATTTGCTGTCCTTAGATCGATATTCAGAGGTTGATTAGTTTGACACGGAATAGAGGGGGTTTTAATTTTCTACTTCCAAGGAGCAAAATTTAATTGGACTTTTATAACCATTATAAAATTTTTAAACGCGGAGAAATGCTTTTCGAATAGCAGAGTACCAGCCCAAGAGTGAAAAGTGCAACAATATCTCTTCTGTCGAGCTGATTGCGCGAGATCTGTTTGGACGCCAAGACCTCTTACGATGGATGTACTGAAATAATAGCGCACATGACAGAGTTCGAGAGAAGCGGAAGAGATTCTATAAATTAGGTTATCATTTATCTTCCAATCTGAATAGATGAGCGTTTTTCAGTAGCATGGAATCTGTTTTTAAAACTCATATCATGCATGCTGCTTTTGCAAACTGTCGTCCCTTGCAAAGCTCGTAAGTTCGATGACTTTGTAATCGGTCGGTGTGTCTCGTGACCCCTTCACAGCTGATCTGCTCTTCTATTTATATCATTTGGATACAATGGTAATAAATTTTACCAGTAGACATGTCGAGTGTATCCAAATTGAAATCCTGCGGCGACTTAAATGCATGTACGATGTTCGTACATCTCCATTTAATGCATTACCATTTTTAGAAACTCTGCACCGTCTTCAGTTTGAACCGTATCTCTGTGTATCTGGAATTAGCTCAAAGTAGTTCCAACGACTCTCATTGCAGAGAGGTCAAATGTATCACATCAAACTGTACGTAGCTTCAAACATTAAATTCAATTTGCTAAGTTGTCCTTAACTTAGCTGGGTTCCAGATCTGGTTTCTGAACATTGAGTTCATTTTCTTGATCGGGTTTTGAGCTTGATTAAATCCAATCTGCTTTGAAATAATATGCTCATATCTTTGTTATGTACTGATTCAGATATCAATCTTTCTACACTCATATCTCCAGTACGATAACATCTGTAGAATCAATCTGCTTTGAGCTTGTTTGTCAAACTGGTCTTCCAGTTGGTCTATTATACCATTCTTTCAGTGCGAGCTGTTCTCTCAACTGTAAACCATTGTTTTACTGCTCTTCTGAACTAATGTAATTTCAATTTGTTTCTATTCTTCCGAATTCGAGTTTGCTCAATTGATTTGTCGTTATCAGGCTAAGCATCTCTGTACTGGTTTTGTGAAAACCCGAAAATTCAGATCCAAAAAAAAACAAAAAAAAAAAACAACGACTGGACAACCAGCTGCAAGTTCATCCAGTCGCAAGCTGAAGCACCAGTCGCAAAGATCCAGACGCAACGATGATGTCAGCAGTAGCGCAAAGACAGAAGATCAATCCAGTCGCAAGATTACCAGTCGACTGGTGCGAAAATTCAGATTTTAGCTCGCGAATTCCAACAGTTTCTACACGAAAATCCCCGATGCAGACTTCATCGTCTCCACGAAACTTCATCGTCTCCACGAAACTTCATAATCCAGATTTCTCCACGAAACTCAGACTTCACGTCGAAAATCCAGATTCTTGCTCACGAACTTCAGCAGTCGCTTATAGGTCAGATTTCACGATTATAACTGTCGATTTAGGAGGATTAAAAGCCAATTTAAGGCACACCATAAGTAGCCATTATATATAATACATAATAATGGCTATAAAGTGGTGTTTAAGGGCCATAAAGTTGTGTTTAATGGTCATCAAGAGGTGACCCTTCAAGCTCCCCAACCTCTCCTATATATACACCCCTCAAAGATGAAGAAAGGCACTCTACAAACATCAAGAAAACCTTGAGATTTTCGTGCAAGAGGCTGCACCATTTCGAAAACAAGAGGATGAAGCTTTGAGCATTCCATCAACAATCTGAAGGCCTACTGTCCGGAACCTATTGCCACTGCTCCGTTTCTTAGAATCCTATCTTCACCGTCCAGAATCTTATTCTCTATGTTTTGAATACTAGGTAAGAATTTCATTCTGATCCAACGGTTAAATTTCCGTGAATCAAATTCGCAAGAATGCTGCACAGATTACATGTGAGGAAACTGCAGCTTCTGTTTATCATCCTAAACTGATTTCAAACGACCTCCGTTTCCAATCTCCACCATTCAGATGTTAATTCTTTACGTCTTGAATATGGTGTCCAAATTTCATTTCGATCCAACGGCTAGAATTTTGTTAAACCACTTTTCCATAATTCTGTACAGATTTCATACGAGAAATCTGCAGCTCTTGTCCATCACTTAGAAACGGCTTCACTCTTTCTCAAAAAAATGATCTTGACCGTTCAAAAGTTATTTCATCATGTTTCACATACTCTGTTCAAATTTCATCTTGATCCAAAGGTTAGATTCTATCGAAATACCTTTTCAATTCTATTGTATCGACCATTTGCGATAAAACTATAGCTTCAATTCACCAACCCGACATGGATTCAAATGGCTTACAAATCCAATCTTTTCCGTTCACAATTTCTTTTTCTCCTTTTGTGAACGATCCAACCAACCTTAAGCTTAATCCGAGAGTTTCGTGTACCGAAGACACTTATGAAATATCGGTGATTTTCATAAGTATGCAACGTCTGAAGATCTCTACATTCGTGATCCACTTCAAGTAGCAACCAGAAAAGAAATCAAGCATTGCCACCATGTTTCTCAGGTTTTGAGCAGTAAGCAAGGTAAGTGGGCTTTTGCTAAGTAATATATTCGTTTGATCTATGTATATATAAGAAAAACAGCTTACGCGTAGTGAAACGGTAACATAGGTTTCGTAATAAGAATTTCAGCTTTGGAAGGCCACTCACCTTTGAGAAACCCAATCAGTTAGCAATGAATCATGCATTCTGGTCAAGGAAACTAGGCCAGGTCTGCTTAAAACGAGGTACTGCACCAGCTTAGACAGTCTCTAAACAGACCAGCTCAGCTTATTCGACCAGAACATAGTCCCGATCAAACCAACACTGCCTATCTATTCAGAGTCGATGTCCATAAATTTTATAGCACACTAGAAAACAGAGCTTCTCTTGGCTTATATTATCTGGAATCTATACAACTCAGTATTTTAAAAGCACAACTGCTTGCTAAAAGATAACTGGTGAGTTTTCTCAAAACTAAATCATTAAAGCGGTGAATCCATAGCTTAAACATAAACATGAACTGGTTGAAACATGCATCTGCAAAGCATACAACAGAAAACAACGAAGCAAAAATATATGTTTTCCAGATGCTGCAAGAATCAACTTTACTTGCCTGAACTGAGAATCGCAACGATCGGTCAAACACACCCTGCGAGCTTCTGAATATTTTGAGAGAAATGAAAGATTTTATTGTAACCAAATGAGCTCTAAAACTCACGTAACAATCATTTATGTGGGAGCATGATTTGTAGTAGGTAGAAGGACTTATGATGAGGCATGGGATGTTGTACCTTCTTCTTTGAAATTTGCTAAAATCTCCCCTACTACTCTTTTAAATTTGTAAATTGATTACACCATTTTTATAAAAACCAAATCTCCCATCGAAAGCGTTTATTTAAAAGAAAAACTGCTTCATCTCGGGATTGTGCTTGGGGGGAAATCCTTCAAGAAACCATCTCAGCCGTTGCTTCTAAGTTGGAAGAAAAGAAATCAACTTAGATAATTTAAACTGGCTAGAACTGAAATTTGGATGTTCAAATCTCAAAACATCCCTTAGAATAAAAGGTTAACAATTGTGGTCCTTTGGATTTTAACGGCAAGCGCTCGATCCTACAATTGGTATCAGAGTCAAGGTCACGAGTTCGATTCTCATTGATTGCAAGGAGTGCAATTATTCTGAGGGGATTATTGGAGTGCAATAATTGCTCCTGCTAGGTAGAACGATCGAACCGTGGTGCTTGTGTTGCTATACGATTAAAAAAATTGGAGTAGCACCGTTACCACCAGCTATAACTTTTGGTAAATCGGCAAGCACTCGAAAAAAAATAGATTTTATTATGAAATATTAGATGGTTAGTATTAGTTATTAGTTGTTGGTTGTCTAAATATTAAATGAAATGATTAGACCTTTTTTTTATTTTAATCATTTAATTTGTATCTAAATAGGCTTGTAATCTTCATTATAAATATATACAAAATATACAAATTCTCTCCTACTTTAATTCTCTCTAAATTAAAGAAATAATAGAGAAATAATAGTTCCCTATTAAACTAAAACTAAGAGTTCATTTGGAGCAATTAAGGAGATATTCAAATACATTACACAAATAATTATTAAATTTATTTTGTTAATGTTCATTTTACTTTATAACACGTTATCAGCACGATCACTCGATTATTTTTAATTTATTTCAACGTATAACATCATGTTATTATATAAAATGAGTCACTGACATCTCATTATACTTACGTGATATGATTTACAAATTTATTTGTTCATTTTATATAATTTATAATATCATATTATTATACAAAGGAGGCTATGTGAGACGAATTGAAGCTCTAAAAATTTTTGTTTTTGAAATAAAGTGCGGAATAAACATTTTTAAAAGAAAACATAGTTCGTCCACCGAAAACTTTCCTCAAAATCATTTTAAAATATGAATAAATAAATATCTCAAAAACATTAAATCATTCATTTTGTCTTAAAACCAGAGTAAATAAAATGTGGAATCTGAACATGTCTCATCAAACAAAACATAAGAAGTGGTCACGGGGTAGCAGCTGCAGCGGGCGCTCAGAGGTCCTCACCGATCGGGATAAAATCAACAGGATCATCACCTTCATCATTTAAACCTAGTGAGCCTAAAGGTCCAGCATGCTCTATCTGATAATAACAAAGTACGTATAATAAACCACATGCAAGCACATACGTATCGTAAAAATAGCTTTAAGACATGCACGCATGAATGATCTTACAACATGACTCATAAATCAGTCGTAACATTACATAATCGTATATCATAACATAATAAGGCATGACATAGCATAATATAAAAACGTGTGAGTCGTATCCATGAGGTGTGGTCATTACATTAACGGTTGATCAATAATAAAAAACCAATGTACGTGGTAATCGGTTCACCCAACCATATTCACTATCACATTAACATCACCAGGCCCGGTATCCCGGATATGCTCCTCGTCTATCATTATAACATTAACAGATGTTCAACGGTCCGGCATCCCGGATCCGCTCATCGTCCACTTTGGCACAAACCACTTCAATCCCTCAAACTTATTTTCTGTTCTTACATGCCTTTAACATTTCATAAAACTTTCATGATGCGTGTACTTCATATAAACATGCAATTTGAAAAGATTAGTCCGTCAATATATATTTAATTATTAATTTAAACATTATCATATTCGTATACGTAAAATACTATAATTAAATATATATTCACGGACTTCTATATTTTCTCCTCCGGTCAAGAACTGGTTCAGGTGCTCGTTCCACTAATTCTAAGCCCCAAAAGCCTAGATTTAACCCTAAACATGACTTGACCCGTTAAACTTTAAAATTAAATTTTCTTCTTAACTTCCTAAACTTTCTGCTCATTTTTCTCATAAAATCCCAGAATATGACAATATAAAAAAAATCATACGTGCTAAAATCATTTTCTAGACGTTAATTTGTATGAAAATTGCCAAAAATTTTTAAATCAAATAAATTCTAAAAATGCTGGAAAACATATTAAAATATGCTTAAAACATCAAATAAAGTCATCCATGAACCTTGACAGCCCCTAAGATTCGAAATCTCAATTTTCACAAAAATGACCGACGAGGCTCACTTCGAGCTACGAAACGATAAAAATCATTAAAAATCCAATTTTTAACCGAATCACTCTTTGTTTCAACCCAAGTTACTCTAACTCAATATAATTATTGGAACAAACGATACTCAAAAACAATTCAATAAGTGAATAACCCGATGCTCAGAATGCCACAGCTCGCGCGCAGACTGCAACCAGGACACGTGCTAGCCATAAAACTCATAACTAATTTGTTCCTTGACCAAATAGCTCCCTATTTGGACCTGCGTGACCCTAACTCAATGAGATATCTTCTGAAATCAACCTTGACCACACAAACTGCATAGAGCGACTTACCCGACCCCAACAACTCTATTGTCGCGCACAGACGACAAGCCAGGACACGTGCTGATCATAAAATTCGTAACTAATTCATTCCTTGACTAAATCGCTCCCCGTTTGGACCCACGTGATCCTAACTCGATGTACTAACTACCAGTATCACCCTTGGACCGAACCCCAGCTCTATGGACCGCCCATGACCGAAGCACATCAAGAAACAGATCAAATACGTGTTGAAAATCATGATACATGCATGGATCTCAAACTTTAACCATGGATCTAATCAAAACACATATAATTCATGCAATCATTAATTAAAAACAGTATAATAGAGTTTAAATAGTGAGACAATGAGATATAGAACATGCCTTTTTGAAGAACTATGCAGTTTAAGCGTTATCGGAGCGGAGGACAAGAGATGAGACGATCAACCTTTGAAATCTTCAAGAAACTTTGAGAAAAAAATCGATGGAGCCTTGCCAAGGGGAGGGGGACTGCTAGAGTGAGGGAGGGAGTAGGCTAAGGTTTCGAAATTAGGGTTGCAAGAAAATGAGTAGTGTTACAAAAGACCCCTCCAAGGTATTAATTAGGAAATAAAAGAGTTTTTTACTTTATTAACCCCCACTAATAAGAATATTGATTAAATCTCACAATTCAAACCTTTATCCCCTAATTTTCGTAATAATAAATCTCCCAATTTTTAAAATATAGCAAAGCTCATTAAAATAGCCCGTATAAGTGAAAAACGGGTTTTTCTCGACAATTATACATAAAATCCATATTTTTTGAAAATTGCTGCTTAAAATAATAAATTTTGGCTCCTAAAAATCCGAGGGCTTCAAAATATAAATGAATTTTCACCTCGGTCGTCCCCAGTCTCGCCACGCGTCCGGAACTAAATCCTACTAAAAAAATATCATGCTCAACATAAAGCATAAAATAACACTTGATCACGTAAAATGACACTTAATTTGCTAAAAACTCGTTATCATAATCATAATTTAATAACATGCAATTAGGATTAATTACTAAACAGCGGAAAAACGGGTTTTTGGGCCTGCAACATTTTTCGGCATGACCTCCCAGTAAATCGGACATACACGAAAACTCAAATACTCAAAATAACTCAAATATATTCTCAGAATACATAACAAGTGAATCCAGTACAACCCAAACATCGTAACAACAAAATCCCAACAACATATCATAAAGCCGATGGGGCTTTCTAAATACATACTACAGTACAAAACCAACGTCAATTATACACATACTATCTGGGAGACAACAAAAGATTTATATCCAACACAAATGAGCCCACTCTCACGGAGCTCCGGTACTTCCTGACACCTCCTCTCTAGCGCCTGAAGTAGACCCACCTGTACTCCCTGTCATGTACACACACAAAGACACGACAGCCCCTTTCGGGGTCAGTAACCCGAGTAAGACATCAAACAAAATCACAACGTAAGACATAGAAATGCAATGATGTCGTGCATGAATGCAATGCATGTACAGGTACAAACATCTCAGGATATAAGGAATCAAAGAATCGATATAACAAATCCATATGTTCGAGTTGATTCACCCTCAGTGAACCGTGTCAAGGGATATGGCTCCACTCCGAAAGCCAGCAACTACCTAAATCGGACCGAATCAGTGTGTCCAAAATCCGCATGACACACATCATAATATCATATAAAGGTCTCAATCGAATATGCACGGTTATCAAAGATAAATAGGCTCAATATGATATTTTCAGTAGCATTGATGTGAGTGACTAAAATCAAATGTGTGTTGACGAATGACATATTTTATTTCGCATATCAATTACTAACTGATAATATGCAAGTCAGCATATAATCACGTAATTCAACAAATAACAAATAAAACATACACAATCTCATCACAAGTCTCTGTCAGACATTGTGAAATTAAATGATCTCTATGTACCTCAATTCAGCAACTACCAGTAATTCTAGCCTCAATAACTCCAAAATACTCCAATTTTAGATAAATAACTTGATATCAATTTAAATGACCTTAAATATTAGTAATCTCAAAGCATCAATTAAAGTCAACTTACTTTCCAATTTTCCCAATTCTCCATTTTACATTCCTAAAATCACATATGTTATTTGTCAATATTCAATACTAATTCCCAAATCAAATATGATCTACGTACTCTTCATCTGATCGAATATATTTTCTAACTTTGTTCCAAAGCCCGATCAAAACCTCAACTTGAAGCCACTCTTTGACCTACAATTGCAAATGAACTCAATATCAGTATCAAATATTACAACTCCAGATTTTCGACATAAAAGTCGGAAACAAGGCTTCATATAAACCTTCTCGACCTAAAATACGAACTCCGGCGACAACCGGCGGCGGCAGTCTCCGGCGGTGGCGGTTCCGCAGGCGGCGGCAGTCTCCGGCGGCGGCGACGCGCTACGGTCGCAACAAAAATTAACAAAAGTGGTGTAGAAACGTAGGTCTCGTTGCAAGGGTTCTGAATATGTAGCCCTTTTTATTTTTCCGACAACGGGGTGGCCGGAATCTACGAAATAAGGCGGCGGTCTCCGGCGACTTTTCGATAGTAGCACGAAACATGGTAAAATTGGTATAGAAATGTAGATCTAGTCGAGAGGATTATGAATCTATATTTACTTTAATTTTTTGAGCAACGACGTGGCCGTAATCGGAGAAAACGTTGTCGGTCGGAAAATAAGTTGGAGGAGAGAGAACATGAACTTTAGGGAAGATGAACGTTCTGCATTTTACATTTATCCAATTTTTTTTATTTATTTTATTTTTTGTTTTTATTATTACCCTTATGTGGGATCGTATCCTTATATTTCATACAATCATTATTACGTAATCAGGATTCTTGGGCGTTATAACTTTCCCCTCTTATAGAAATTTCGTCCATAAAATTAGGTTACGTATCGAAAAGCTCTGAATAGCGCGTCCGCATATCTGCCTCTGTATCCCAGGTAGCCTCATCCTCTGAGTGATTCTGCCATCGGACCTTGACCATCGGAATGTTAGAGTAGGTGCATAATTAGCCAACTTGTGGCATGTGGGTTCTTATTGACTCTATGTAAAATGATCTTTATTTATGAAATTCGCATTCTTTATCTTCATTATTGTGATTACAATTGTTGGATAAAGACCTTAAATGAACTATAGTGTATGTTAGATCCTCATTTTTATTCATTCAGCAAATTCAATTTCTCTATTCTATCATACTCTTTATTCCCGATCACTCGTTCTAACTTAAGCATCGGAGGGCCTTCGTCGGGACACCTCACGACGTCATTTGACCAGTTTTTGTGTTCACACGATATTGTAGGGAAACTTCAGCCCGAGACCTGAGTACTGACCAGCTGACCTTCCGACCTGATAAGTCTTACGTGGTGGTAGCTCATTGACTGAATACAATTCGGTTTAATCAGTGATTATGTTCCCCATCAAGAGGCGGCTTCTGGATTTCAAGAAATGGAGCCATATATACCAAAAGAGAAGAAGGGAGATCAAATGGGATCGAACAGAGAGACATGAATGCGAAGAAATGGCCGAGCGGAGAGGAATGGAGAAGAGGGAAAAGAGGAGAGGCGAAGAATTAAATGGCAAACGGTGGGCAGAGAAGACAGCACAATTATCGTTAGTATCGATGCAGTGTGGTGTTAACTTTGGCGATCTATTCTATATAAATTATATATTACTCTCTGTTTTATTTATTAATCTAAAACCAACGGCCTTTTGGAATGTTTTGCTCGATATACATTATTTTAAAAAAATATATATGAAACTCTCTAAAAAATATATTTCAAAAGGATATTTTAAATTAAAATGCATTAGAAATAGTTTTATCATTTTAAAAATGATGTATAACGATTGTGTAACTAGACATTCTTTTTATTTTTAAAACTATGAAATTTCGTTCACTCTGGCTAATAGTTACAGAGTGTTTTGTTAAACTTATTAAAAGTAGCTGAATATGAAATAAGTCGTTAAATTGCTCGGTAATTAATATAAGGTATTAATTTGTTGGTATTATAAAAAAAATTATTATAAAATTTACCAAAAGGGTAAATTTAATATATGTATTTAACAAAAAAAATGTTAGGGTAAACATTTATCAAAATATATGGATGACAGAACGGGGATTTATGAGAAGAAGTAAGGATAATTTGAATAAGTAAATGTTATAATAAGATATTTAAAAGTAAGACCAACGTTACTTTTGAAAAACGGCTTATAATTTGTCAAACAGGTTATCGTGATGGTTTAAAACTTATTTATAATTTTTTTATCAAATAAATTTAAAGAGCTTATAGAGTGTTAGATAGCGCTTACAAGCTCAGCCAAATACCCTTTCAGAAAGCATCTGATTGAGTTTATAAAGCCTTTAAGCTATTAAATTTATTCGGTAAAAAATTACAAACTTATATGCTGGCAATAGAGATAAACCTTTTGATAGCATATCTGTTGTTTTTAAAAAGTAAGTCCACCCCTTATTTTTAAAAAAACAGTTCTTATTTTCATATTTTACTTCTCCAAAATATCCTTATATATTTTCTAAATCTCATCATGTCATCCATATATTATGATAAATTTACCATACAAATTTATTTTGTTAAACACATGTCAAAAAGTTAAATAAATATTTATTTTTAAAAAAAATTTCTCCAAATAAAGATCCTTTTCTAAACTACTAATTACATCATTGTGGTAATTTATAATAAAACGATCTTACAATACCAAACATATTAATATTTTTAAAATATTCAAAATTAGTGTTAAGATAAAATTTAACCTAAGTTTTGATGATAACAAAATAATTTATTTGACAAGTTAGGTCAACTCAATTGGATACAGTCAACTGTGCAGATCAAATCAGTATGGAACAAATCAGCTCAAATGTAACAGTAAATCTAGGAACAAAACAGCTCAGGTACAAGAGCGAATAAGTCCAAGAGCAGTTGTACATGAGCATGTCAGATTAGATTTAAACTTGTCAGCTTGGCCAGTCAAGCACGTTATTGGGAACATAACAGAAAACCACGGTACTAAAGAGAACAGGCCAGCATAGAAAAACAAGATTTGTAAATATTTTGACCTTAAAGAGCATTTAAAGTAAAACAACAATCAAAATATTGACAAGGATGTTGAGTACGATGATTGACTTACTGCGCTTAAAAATAGGAGCATTTAATGTATGAGTATGAAGTATATAGATTGCAAATAAAGCACGTTAAATGCTCAAGTACAAATATACGAGAATTCAGCGGCTGCAAGTAACGTTCGAATTTATTCAAAAATAATGAATATGAAGTCCGGGAGGCTACATGTACTATGGATCCTTTGACTATGTTGCATCCCAAGCCTATAAATATCAAGATATTTGAAGAAGTGAAGTGACGAATGTTATAACTGAAACAAGATACAAAGTTTGATGTGCTCAAATCCTACGATGTTCCAACTCATTATCAATATATCTTTTGTGTAGTTATTCGGCCCGGTTGAATCAGCTCAGGCTTAAGCTTATATATAAAATCATTATCTAGAACGTTATTTGTAAACTAACAAAATATATTGTGTCAAGTGTGAGAGTGTTATTAGTTCAAATCAGCATAGAGCATAGCTGAGTGAGTTTGGTTAAAACGTGTAATCGAATCAAAGTCTTATAGTATTAATCCTTGCAACTTGGAAAAGGTGATGGTCCGAAAATGGAGGGTGTCGTGAACTGTAACACATCTTAGGCACCGAAACTAGATCTAAAAACAACAAACAACAGATTACGTGTATTTAAAAACTATTTGGAAAAACAGCACGCAACTGGTCCAGATCGCACGCGATCTGGTCTGTTAAAATTTGAGCTGCAGGTTCTTGAAAGGTTTTAGGACCAAGAATTAGATCAGGTAAGATATAATGCTGAGACAACCTGAACTACTCTCTGAAAATTGAAAGCTTAAAGGACAACTTTAAACAATGTATGCGATGCAGATTATAAGTTGCAAATAAAACTATACGCTGCGAATTTGTTTATGAAAGTTCGAAGCTCAATCTTCTACATCTCCCATTCTTCCATATAAGAAGGATCCACTAGAAGATTTGATCTGTACATACCCGATCCAACAACCCTCAAGCTACGAGAATTCCTAGCCCATATACACACCAGCTAGCAGGCTGTGTGACTAATGATTGTTTGTGATTGTGATTGGGACGCCCAAACCCATGGGAATCAACGGATTGGAATAATTGGAAAATTTGAAAAGAATAGAAGGACTAAACACGAAAAGTTGTAAGCTGTATTCCCTTACAAAAAAAAAAACTGAATACAAACAAATGACGCCAAAAGTAAATAGTAGGAACATATTTGGAAAATAAGAACTTCATATTCCGATTACAAAATGAGATATTACAACTATTGGAACTCTATATGAATTCTCTATTGTTGTAATGGATCTTAATACAGTTTTCGTTAAAAGATCAAAAACAACAACAACTCTAACTTCGCGAAAACGCTGGCCTTTGACAAACACACGCATCTCACAAATCTGGTTCAGCTCGTGCCACCCACCTACCCCTAGCTGCCTCACCTGCATCGGAAAAACTAGTGAGCCTAAGGGCTCAAAAAGTAAAATTGAGGATAACAAGATCACATAATGCAGGCATAACTGAATCATAATGCATAATTAAAGGAAGTCATATGTACTGAAATATTGCTACTGAAAAGACAGATCGGAACATCAGATCTGAATCGCTTTATACTGAGTGACTTATGATCTAGAGGCTCTCTGGTGGTCTTGGTACATAAAGCATGTTATCTTGAAAGGTTTTAGCACCAAGAATTAGATCAGGTAAGATACAAAATCATGCGGAAACAACCTGAACTACTCTCTGAAAATTGAAAGCTTAAAGGATAGCTTTAAACAATGTATGCGATGCAGATTATAAGTTGCAAATAAAACTGTACGCTGCGAATTTGTTTATGAAAGTTCGAAGCTCAATCTTCTACATCTCCCCTTCTTCCATACAAGAAGGATCCACTAGAAGATTTGATCTGTACATACCCGATCCAACAACCCTCAAGCTGCGAGAATTCCTAGCCCATATGCACACCATCTAGCAGGATGTGTGACTAATGATTGTTTGTGATTGTGATTGTGACGCCCAAACCCATGGGAATCAACGGATTGGAATAATTGGAAAATTCAAAAAGAATAGAAGGACTAAACACGAAAAGTTGTAAGCTGTATTCCCTTACAAAAAAAACTGAATACAAACAGATGGCGCCAAAAGTAAACAGTAGGAACATATTTGAAGCATAAGAACTTCAGATTCCGATTACAAAATGAAATATTACAACTATTGGAACTCTATATGAATTCTCTATTGTTGTAATGGATCTTAATACAGTTTTCGTTAAAAGATCAAAAACAACAACAGCTCTAACTTCACGGAAACGCTGGCCATTGACAAACACACGCATCTCCCAAATCTGGTTCAGCTCGCGCCACCCACCTGCCCCTAGCTGCCTCACCTGCATCGGGAAAACTAGTGAGCCTAAGGGCTCAAAAAGTAAAATTGAGGATAACAAGATCATATAATGCAGGCATAACTGAATCATAATACATAATTAAAGGAAGTCATATGTACTGAAATATTGCTACTGAAAAGACAGATCGGAACATCAGATCTGAATCGCTTTATACTGAGTGACTTATGGTCTAGAGGCTCTTTGGTGGTCTTCGTACATGAAGCATGTTATCTGAATTCAGTAACTCTCCGTGAAGAGATTACAGTAACATACCATAATCCTGTCACTTCCTGATGACCAGGTCCTCTATGCCATAAGTCCTTAAAACTAAACTTTACTTCCTTTAATTAATAGCTACTATACATTGTTCTGATCGAAAATCGATTACTGAAAATGGTTGATTTACTTCTATGAAACTCATTTTGTCTTTAAAAACCTTACTGAGTGTACAGCTGGCTACGAGCTGATGATAGCAGAAACCATCTCGGAAGAGAAAAACGGATTATGGACGCGAAACAGATTTGGTTAAAGAAAACAGATCTCAAGCATAAAGAACAGCTTTGGCTACATAAAACAGATCTCGGGTGTGAAAACCGATCACAGGTGTGAAGAACAGCTTTGGCTAAAAAAAGTAGCGCACGTATAGGAAAAACAGATCTGGTTCTACGAAAAGCAGCTTACGCGTAATAAAATAGATTTGGTTCTAAGAAAAACAGCTTACGCGTAGTGAAACGGTAACATAGGTTTCGTAATAAGAATTTCAGCTTTGGAAGGCCACTCACCTTTGAGAAACCCAATCAGTTAGCAATGAATCATGCAGTCTGGTCAAGGAAACTAGGCCAGGTCTGCTTAAAACGAGGGTACTGCACCAGCTTAGACAGTCTCTAAACAGACCAGCTCAGCTTATTCGACCAGAACATAGTCCCGATCAAACCAACACTGCCTATCTATTCAGAGTCGATGTCCATAACTTTTATAGCACACTAGAAAACAGAGCTTCTCTTGGCTTATATTATCTGGAATCTATACAACTCAGTATTTTAAAAGCACAACTGCTTGCTAAAAGATAACTGGTGAGTTTTCTCAAAACTAAATCATTAAGGAGTGAATCCATAGCTTAAACATAAACATGAACTGGCTGAAACATGCATCTGGCAAGCATACAACAGAAAACAACGAAGCAAAAATATATGTTTTCCAGATGCTGCAAGAATCAACTTTACTTGCCTGAACTGAGAATCGCAACGATCAGTCAAACACACCCTGCGAGCTTCTGAATATTTTGAGAGAAACGAAAGATTTTATTGTAACCAAATGAGCTCTAAAACTCACGTAACAATCATTTATGTGGGAGCATGATTTGTAGTAGGTAGAAGGTATTATGATGAGGCATGGGATGTTGTACCTTCTTCTTTGAAATTTGCTAAAAACTCCCCTGCTACTCTTTTAAATTTGTAAATTGATTACACCATTTTTATAAAAACCAAATCTCCCATCGAAAGCGTTTATTTAAAAGAAAAACTGCTTCATCTCGGGATTGTGCTTGGGGGGAAATCCTTCAAGAAACCATCTCAGCCGTTGCTTCTAAGCTGGCAAATCTCCCATCGAAAGCGTTTATTTAAAAGAAAAACTGCTTCATCTCGGGATTGTGCTTGGGGGGGAAATCCTTCAAGAAACCATCTCAGCCGTTGCTTCTAAGCTGGAAGAAAAGAAATCAACTTAGATAATTTAAACTGGCTAGAACTGAAATTTGGATGTTCAAATCTCAAAACATCCCTTAGAATAAAAGGTTAACAATTGTGGTCCTTTGGATTTTGGGGCACTACAACTCTATCCTCCTTACTGAAATTTCCTCCTCGAAATTTACTTACCAAACAGCTCTGGGTAGAGACTACGCATATCCTCTTCTGTCTCCCAAGTTGCTTCCAGCTCTGATTGGTTAGACCACTGAACTTTAACCATCGGGATGCTATGATTTCTTAATTTCCTATTCTCTCTGTGAAGGATACTCTCTGGTCTTTCTTCTTAACTCAGATCTGGTGCAAGCTTGATTGGTTCATAGCTCAACACATGCGACGGGTTGGGAACGTATTTCCTCAAAGCTGATACATGGAAAATGTTATGCACTGAGGACAGATGTGGGGGTAATTCTAGTCTATAAGCCAGCGTTCCTACTTTGTCCAAAATCTCTGGACCAATGAACATTGGGCTGAGCTTACACTTCTTCTCAAATCTCATTACGCCTTTCATCGGTGCTACCTTTAAGAATACATGATCTCCAGCTTCGAAACTCAGTTCGTGGCATCTGTTATCAGCATAGCTCTTTTGCCTGCTCTGAGCAGTTCTTAATCGATATCTTATCTTTTTAATAGCTTCCCCGGTCTGTTCTACGATATCTGGTCCCAAACCAGATCGCTCTCCTATCTCATCCCAATTGAATGGGTGTCCTGCACTTTCTGCCATAGAGAGCTTCATAAGGGGCCATCTGAATTGATTCTTGGAAGCTATTGTTGTACTTGAATTCCACCAATGGTAGCTTCAATTCCCAGCTCTCTGAAAAATCTATGATACAAGCTCTGAGTAGATCTTATAGTATCTGAATCACCCTTTCTGATTGACCATCTATCTGGAGGTGAAAGGCTATGCTAAAAGTCAACTTAGTACCCAAAGCTCTGTGTAGACTCTTCCAGAAAGCTGACGTAAACATTGGATCTCTGTCAGATACGATCGAAACTGGAATACCATGAAGTCTTAATATTTCTCTTATATACAGCTCGACATATTTGCTCACATCGAAAGTTGTCTTGACTGGTAAGAAGTGAGCAGATTTAGTGAGTCAGTCCACTATAACCCAATGAATTGTATCCTTGAACAGTTCTGGGTAAACCAACTACAAAGTCCATTGCAATACTCTCCCACTTCCATTCTGGTATCGGCAGAGGTTTCAGCATCCCAGCTGGTCTCTGATGCTCTGCTTTGACCAGCTGACAGGTTAAGCATTCTAAAACAAATCTAGCAATATCGCTCTTCATTCATGGCTACCAGTACAACTTCTGAAGATCTTTATACATCTTAGTACTCCCTGGATGCACTAAGTATGGGGTTGTATGAGCTTCTGTCATCAGATCAGATCTCAAGTTGTTCACGCTAGGAACCCATAGTCTACCTTGGTATCTAACAACTCCTCCAACTGAGGTATAGATATTTCCTCCTCTCTCTACATCTTGTTTCACCCACTTCTTCAGTTGTTCATCTCTCAGTTGACCCTCTCTAATCTGGTCCATCAACGAAGACTGGATGGTGAGAACAGCTAGGGCGACAGTACTGTGATGGGGAATCAGCTCTAGCCCAAAATTCTCAATCTCATACGGTAAGGGCCTCTGAGCTGTGATCTGGGTCAATCTTATCGACTTCCTGCTAAGAGCATCTGCCACCGCATTGGCTTTTCCTGGGTGGTAGCTAATGGTATAATCGTCATATTTGACCAGCTCTAACCACCTCCTCTGTCTCATATTCAATTCTTTCTTGGTGAAGAAGTAATTTAAACTCTTGTGTTCTGTGAATATCTCACACTTCTTCCCATACAGATAATGTCTCCAAATATTCAGAGCAAAAACCACTGCTGTTAACTCTAAATCATGCGTAGGATAATTCTTTTCGTGATTTTTCAACTGTCTAGAAGCATACGCTATTATCCTACGATCCTGTATTAATAAAGCTCCTAAACCTAGCATGGAAGCATCTGTGTAGATAACAAAATTCCCTTGCTCAGAAGACATGGTTAGCACTGGAGCTTTCCCATACAGATAATGTCTCCAAATATTCAGAGCAAAAACCACTGCTGTTAACTCTAAATCATGCGTAGGATAATTCTTTTCGTGATTTTTCAACTGTCTAGAAGCATACGCTATTATCCTACGATCCTGTATTAATAAAGCTCCTAAACCTAGCATGGAAGCATCTGTGTAGATAACAAAATTCCCTTGCTCAGAAGACATGGTTAGCACTGGAGCTTCTATCAATGCTTGCTTCAACTTCCCAAAACTCTGCTGACAACTAGGGGTCCATTCAAGCTTAACTTGTTTCCTAGTCAACAAAGTCAATGGAACCGTATCTTCGAGAACCCTTTAATAAATCACCTGTAGTATCCACCAAGTCCCAAAAAGATCCTTACCTCTGAAACAGATCTGGGCACAGGCCAGTCTCGCACAGCTTCGACCATAGCTGGGTCAACTTCTAATCCATC
Source organism: Dorcoceras hygrometricum (assembly GCA_001598015.1). Classification (NCBI taxonomy): domain Eukaryota; kingdom Viridiplantae; phylum Streptophyta; class Magnoliopsida; order Lamiales; family Gesneriaceae; genus Dorcoceras; species Dorcoceras hygrometricum. The sequence goes on along the minus strand of KV012576.1, from coordinate 123,175 downwards.
CTTAGAAATGATGTGACCTAGAAATGCAACCTTCTCCAGCCAAAATTCACACTTGTTAAACTTAACAAACAATCGCTTGTCCTTCAAAACTTGTAGCACTATCCTAAGCTGATTGGCGTGCTCTAAGCTGGTCTTGGAATACACTAAGATATCTTCTATAAATACGATTACAAACTGATCCAAAAATGGCTGGAAAACTCTATTTATCAGATCCATAAAAGCAGATGGAGCGTTGGTTAATTCAAAAGACATTACTAAAAACTCATAATGGCCATACCGAGTCCTGAAAGTTGTCTTATAGATATACTCTTTGATCTTAAGCTGATGGTATCCAGATCGCAAATCTATCTTGGAAAACACTGCTGCTCCCTTCAATTGGTCGAACAAATCTTCAATCCTAGGAATGGGGTACTTATTCTTAATGATAAGCTTATTCAACTCGTGGTAATCTATACACAATCTTAAGATCCCATATTTCTTCTTAACGAACAAAGCAGGGGCTCCCAAGGGGATGTACTGGGTCGTATAAATTCCTTATCCAACATATCTTGAATTTGTTCCTTTAGCTCTTTTATCTCTGTAGGAGCAAGCCTATAGGGTGGTCTGAAAATAGGAGCTGCTCCAGGTACTAAATCGATAGCAAATTCTAACTCACTGTCTGGAGGTATTCCACTGATGTCATCTGGAAAAACTCTGGAAACTCATTTACTATCTTCACATCAGCTAGCTCGGGTTTGCTATAAACAATTAGGGAAGATAAACTTGCTAAAAATCCTACTCCACCTTTCCTCAGATAACGATGAGCTTGCAAAGCTGAAATAACGCGAGGAACTTTGTCTAAGCTGGTTAGCTTCAAACGAAAACTAGGGTCCTTTGGGTGGTTTAATGGTTACTGTCTTGAGCTTAAAATCGATTACTACCCCATACTTAGATAATCAGTCTACTCCTAGAATCAAATCGAATTCAGGCATGGACAGAACAATTAAATTGGCGGTAACTAAATGTCCTTGAAACTCGAGCTCTAAGTCACGATATATACTACGAGATACCAGCTCTTATTCTGGAGGTATAATCACACAATAGTCTATGGACAATCATTCTGGATTACAAGGTAACTTCTTAGAAAAATCTTCAGCTATAAAGGAATGAGTCGCACCAGCAACCAAAATCTTACCTGTAATCACAGTATAATCGGGGTTAGCTTGCTCAGCTGTCATGACGTAAGCTCGACTGGGCACCAGTTGTTTCGACTAAGGACAGAACTTGGAGATGTGACCTTGAGCACCAGACCTGTAACAGCCACTCTGGCCAGCTCTACACTGCCCCGGGTGATTCTTATGACATTTGGGGCAAACTTACTTGTTGTCCCTAGCTGGTACTGCACTAATAGGCTGGGCTGGTATAGGTTTCTGTTCTTGGGGTCGCTGCTGGTTCTTGTTCTGCTTCTTGAATGGTCTATGATCTACTTGTTGAAAGGACTGTCTCTTCTGCTGTCTTTCCTGTTCAACGTCTTTCCAATCGCTCTCAACTCGCAGGGCCTTGTATACTGCTTCCCTGTAAGTCTCGGGCCCTGCTAGCCTGACATTCAGCTTGAATGTAGGCTTCAGTCCTTCCACAAAATGACTCAGCTTCTCCTCGGAATCTCTTCCAATAAGAGGCACAAATAAACAGCCTCTCTCAAACTTTTGGATATACTCTTGTACTGTCATGCTCCCTTATTTCAAGGTCAGAAACTCCCGCTTCAGCTCAGACCTCTTGTCTGTTGTGACATACTGTTTGAAAAACACCCGTTTAAACTCATCCTATGAGAGATTTGCCAAATATACTGATAACTTGGCTCCTTTCCACCAGATCATTGCATCATATTTTAGCATGTAAATAGAGCACCTAGGCCTATCCAAATCCGGAATCTTAAGGTATTCAAAAATAACTTCCATAGACTTGATCCAGCTCTCAGCAACAAGCGGATCTGTTGTACCACTAAACTCCTCGGGCTTCTGTCTTCGAAACTTCTCCAAAGAATCATCATGATTTGGTCCCCTACTGTTAGAATATTGGCCATTTCCTCTGCCGGACTGCTCTACTAATAGTTCTGGGTAATACGAGCATTACTGTATGGACTGGGTTCTACTTCAGGGGTGCTTCTTATACCTCTTCCTCTACCTGATATCTTAATCTATAGCCCCCAATCCACCACAAAAAACATCAGAACTCAAACGAAATGAATCTTAACATAAAAATAAAACTCACAGATCAGGAGATGCAGACGGTGAAAGCTACTCCAAACTGGGAAGTGTGTGTTTATCTCAGGACCATGCTCTGATACCAAGTTGTGACGCCCAAACCCATGGGAATCAACGGATTGGAATAATTGGAAAATTCGAAAAGAATAGAAGGACTAAACACGAAAAGTTGTAAGCTGTATTCCCTTACAAAAAAACTGAATACAAACAGATGGCGCCAAAAGTAAACAGTAGGAACAAATTTGAAGCATAAGTACTTCAGATTCCGATTACAAAATGAGATATTACAACTATTGGAACTCTATATGAATTCTCTATTGTTGTAATGGATCTTAATACAGTTTTCGTCAAAAGATCAAAAACAACAATGTCTAACTTCCCGGAAACGCTGGACTTTGACAAACACACGCATCTCCCAAATCTGCTTCAGTTCGCGCCACCCGCCCTGCCCCCTGACGCTGCCTCACCTGCTGAGCTGCCTCACCTGCATCGGGAAAACTATTGAGCCGTAGGGGCTCAACAAGTAAAACTGAGGATAACAAGATCACATAATGTTGGCATAACTGAATCATAATACATAATTAAATGAAGTCATCTGTACAGAAATCTTGCTACTAAAAAGACAGATCGGAACATCAGATCTGAATCGCTTTATACTGAGTGACTTATGGTCTAGAGGCTCTCTGGTGGTCCTGGTGCATGAAGCATGTTATCTGAATTCAGTTACTCTCTGTGAAGGGATTACAGTAATTCCATAATCTTGGTCCCTTTGCTAAGGGATTATAGTCATAACATAATCATGTCCCTTCCTCATGACCGGTCCTCTATGCCATAAGTCCTTAAAACTAAAACTTTACTTCCTTTAATTAAAATGGCTACTATACATTGTTCTTGATCGAAAATCGATTACTGAAATTGGTTGATTCACTGCTATGAAACTCATTTGTCTTTAAAAACCTTACTGAATGTACAGCTGACTACGAGCTGATGATAGCAGAAACCAGCTCGGAAGAGAAAAATGGCTTATGGACGCGAAACAGATTTGTTTAAAGAAAATAGATCTCAAGCGTAAAGAACAACTTTGGCTACATAAAACAGATCTCGGGTGTGAAAACCGATCACATGTGTGAAGAACAGCTTTGGCTAAAGAAAGTAGCGCACGTATAGGAAAAACAGCTTACGCGTAATAAAAAAGATTTGGTTATAAGAAAACAGCTTACACGCAGTGAAACGGTAACATAAGTTTCGTAAGAAGAATTTCAGCTTTGGAAGGTCACTCAGCTTTGAGAAACCCAATCAGTTAGCAATGAATCACGCAGTCTGGTCAAGGAAACTAGTCCAGGTCTGCTTAAAACGAGGGTACTGCACCAACTTAGTCAGTCTCTAAACAGACTAGCTCAACTTATTCAACCAGAACATAGTCTCGATCAAACCAGCACCGCCTATCTATTTAGAGTCTATGTCCATAACTTTTACAACACACCAGAAAATAGAGCTTCTCTTGGCTTATCTTATCTGGAATCTGTACAACTTATTATTTTAAAAACACAACTGCTTGCTAAAAGATAACTGGTGAGTTTCCTCAAAACTAAAATATCAAAGCAGTGAATCCATAGCTTAAACATGAACTGGCTGAAACATGCACCAGGCAAGCATACAACAGAAAAAACGAAGCAAAAATATATGTTTTCCAGATGCCGCAAGAATCAAATTTACTTGCCTGAACTGAGAATCGCAACAATCAGATGGCATTGGCTGGAAATCTTCTCAAACACACCCTGAGAGCTTCTGAATATTTTAAGAGAAATGAAAGATTTTCTTGTAACCAAATGAGCTCTAAAACTCACGTAACAATCATTTATATGGGAGCATGTTTGGTGGTAGGTAAAAGGTACTATGAGGAGGCATGGGATGTTGTACTTTCTTCTTTGAAATTTGCTAAAAACTCCCCTGCTACTGTTTTAAATTTGTAAATTGATTACACCATTTTTATAAAAACCAAATCTCCCATCGAAAGCGTTTATTTAAAAGAAAAACTGCTTCATCTCGGGATTGTGCTTGGGGCGAAATCCTTCAAGAAACCATCTGAGCCGTTGCTTCTAAGCTGGAAGAAAATAAAACATCGTACATAATTTAAATTGGCTAGAACTGAAATTTGGATGTTCAAAACTCAAAACAGCCCTTAGAATAAGAAAGTTAACAATTGTGGTCCTATAGATTTTGGGGCACTACAATGATTCACTCATCTATTCTATTGCGCACATCTCTCATATATATGTGAGTGAGTCTGTGTATGAGAAGTTACAGTGTAAGCACTCTCTCGGCTGTTTTCTCACACACCGAGAAGTTCTTCTTCAAAGCTGATAACTCATTGTCTTCCATGGATTGTGCAGTCGAATATGATTACTCATTGAAGCTCTCGACTTGTGCACCAACTCACACCTGGGCACTGAACCAGCTTGCACACCAGCTGCCACCTGAGTGTGCAAACATTCGACTATGCACTGCCTCTGTATTTCATTTTGTGCCTTTCTGCACCTGTGTTCTTTTTGCTCATTCCATTATGGTCTCGTGTATCTCTTGTACAGTACACTCTACGCTGCTTGTTGTCTGCTTGATGTATATAAAGCCTCTTGTGAAATTCTATCCGTTGGATAAAAAGTTGTAGCCGTTGTAAAGTTCTGACAATATTGTACATTGTGTCCTTTATCATTAAATGCATTTGCAGGCTTTGTTGACTTTGAGATCTCTCCATTAAATGCCCTGCAGTCATTGCCGACTTTGAGCCTGTGAATTTCGTACTTGATATTTGACACCCTGATATTTGACAATACAGCAAATCGGTTTGAACAGTCTTCTCAATACTTGCGTTCAAACATATTTGCTCCGAGCTGGTCTGGTTTGAGCTGGTTGCTCCTACATTTGTTCTGCTCTTGAACTGCTCTGATCTGTTCTGCTCTTCGTTCATGTCTGCTCTAAGCTGCTCTAAATTTATTCTGTTCTCTGTTTATCCATTCTGAGCTGATATGTTCTATTACCGTCTGATCCGTTTGTTATTCTTTTGTATTGTACCAGCGTAGACGTTTCTGCTGTTCTTAACTAACTCTGCTCTGAGATGTTTTCTTCCCCCAGCTGGTCTGTTCTGTTTCTGTACACTGTGAGCTCTAAGCTGTTATTTGTTGTGCGCTATTCTATGAGATGTTCATACTTAACTGATATATAGAACACGCTGATTTTTTCTAAGATGTTTTTGTTCTATTCTGCTATAAACTGCTCTGGACTGGTCTGTTTGTTTCTCTCTGCTGATACATTTGTTTATGTTCTGAGCTTGTATCGGCTTTCTGTATTGCGCTGTATCAGCTTAGAAGTTCTCTGTGCCGATCTTCCTCTGCTCTGCATATTGTTATCTGAAATCTGCGCTGCACTTCATCTCTGAGCTGAATGTTGTTATGCCTGAGCTGATCTGAACTTATTACTGTTGCGCTCTGTGCTGATCTGAACCTGCTCTTGCTCCAAGCTGGTGAACTAGATTGGATGTCTGCTGGACCAGCTTAGCGGCCTGCTGGTCTTCTGCTGACCAGCTTGGCTGTTCTGCTGGTCTTCTGCTGACTAGCTTGGATCCGATCTGGTTCAGCTTATCTGCGCGCTTGATTAAACTGTTAGAAATATAATAACAGGTTTTGTGTTCATCAAAATCCAGACTAGATATGTTCTACAGATCCAACAAATGGGAAGACATAAAAGCTTATTTTTCGAACTTCAAAAAATAAATATCTTGTTTCATATATATATTTATTGCATTTTAAGCTCACTGATAGATCAAATTATTTTCCGCATAATTAATTGTAACTCGAGATATTAGCACACACTGAAACTTAAGCTTAGGTGGACTTAATCGAAAAATTTTCAAAATTTTAATTTATCCACTATGAACTCGATTTTTTATCCAATAATTAGTTTATTAAAACATTTTAATATATTATTTTAAAAATAATATCTAACAGATTTAAAGTCAAAAAACTAACAACATATGAAGAACTTCAAGAGATATCTGTTCAGAATATGGTGGACCGCATTGAAGGTACTCCCATGGCCATGCAATGGTAAAAAAACCTGTCGAACTGCAGGGAGGAGTCCCAGAAAAGAACGATGTTGATATGGAGGAGGCTTCTAAAATTATGACAGAGGGTATTTTGTCCTACGTCAATGCAGTGGTGTTGGTCCTGAAAAGAGGGATTGTTCATGAGCTCTGTCACAACTCACGGAGGCTCTCACATAGCCCAAGTACCAACCCCATGAGTTACGTGCATTTTGAAATTCTACTGTTTCGAAAAACAGCACGCAACAGGGAACCAGATCGCGTATATGCAGAACCAGATTAGCGCTAAACTAGCGCAGTGTATGATACTGGTTCCAGCTGGTAATTCTAACCAGCTCAATGAAAGGACGTGCGATCTGGTTATATACCTTCTTAAGCTGCACTAGCTTAGTGTTCTTGAATTAAAGTGCATCGAGATACAGATTCAGTAATGAAGTGAATTATACGGAAATAACTCAACCTGAACTCTTATATTCTAAAGCTTTTAAACAGTTTTAAGCGTAATAAACAAACATGCAATGCGTATGTATGAATGCGGAAAGCAGTAAAGGAAATACGCTGAGGTTTGTTTATGGAAGTTCGGAGCAAACTCTCATACTGTTAGGACCGAAGGATCAGATCTCAAGAAACTAAACAACACAACACGAGAGATCTAATCCTAAAAGTAAAGAGCACTGCTATTGATAATTAAAAATTTGCGCTGCTATTATGAGGTGCAATACCTCGGGTTCTTGAACATATAAATACGAGAGCACCGGAGACAGATCTGGTATGTACTAAAAACATTCGGAATACACCAGAACTGAATCCTAATTTTAAAACTATCACAAACAGATTTCTGTTCAACATAAATCTGTTCGACTGTGCAAGTGTGCAATCTGATGCATGCGTGCTAAAAATAAATGCGTATGCGGAATACTGAAATCATAAAGAATACAATACACTGCTATTTGTTTCTGGAAGTTCGGATATAAATATCCTACGTCTCCCCTTCTTCCGCCTCGGAAGGTTCCACTAGAAGAATTTGATCCGCAGACCCAATCACCGAGCCTCGCTCTAGGTGAACTCCTAGACTCTACACCAGCCCTCGGCTGTGTCAATCACTTGTTTTACGCCTATGTGAGAAAGGCTACAAGCACAGAGTTTAACGTCTTCGTGCTTGGACGGGATCTGATTTTGTATTGTTTTTGATTCACTCGCTAAGCAATTACGCACATCTCTCAAAATATGCGAGTGAATCTGTGTGCGTGAGATTTTACAGTGAACGCTCAACTCTCTAAAGAATAAATCTCACACACTGGGAAAATGCTTCTACAAAAGCTGATTGAGACTCAGCAGTCGACGCTCGTTGTAAGCTCCTCTCTAATGATGGTCGACTCCTTCGTCTCTCTAATTTCTTCCCTCTATTTTTGCACCGTGCTTCGTTCCTTATGGAGTGATCTAGTTGTCTTCTTCAAAATCTTCGTATATAAAGCTTCTCTCAAAATATGGCCGTTAGACAGTTGATTCAAATCCCTTCTGCGCTTGTCAAGGCCAATTTGTCTTCTTCCCAAATTGGTGCAATCATCCTCTGTATATTGTACCATTTCCCAGAATAGTACCAATCTTGTACCCTTGATTTAAGGCATTTGCACGACTCAATTTCAACCATTGATTCTTTCCATTTAAGCGGTTGATTGCGTCTGAATGTATTCCAACAAATTGTTCAACAACTGCTAGATTCGTCATAACATTGTTCAGTAGCTGTTCACTCAGCTGTTGGTTTTATTCACAGTACTGTTCATCAGCTGTTCGCTTCTTCTTCACTTTGAACAACAGCTGATATGTTTTCTCTTTGTTGTACCAACAGCTTCTGTCCCACATTTGATCAGCTGCTCCTCTTGGCATCGACGTCTGATTCCATCTTCTGCTTGCATCTTCAGACTTCTACTGTATGCGACGCAACTAACAGCAAGTACAGCTGGACTTCCACGTAAGCATATCTGTCCATGCTGGATTCTACGTAATCATCTATGTCCATGTAAGCATATCTGATAGGTCTTCTCAATTATTTCAATTCAGACTACTCCAGCTAATCCTTTTTCGCGCACCAGCTGGTTCAGCTACTCCAGCTGATCCATCTGTTGTATCAATTGCTGGTCTTGACTTTTGTTTGCAACAGCTGATTGCTTGCGACTGATGAATGCTTGCAACATCTGATTGCTTAAGACTGATGAATGCTTGCAATAGCTGATTGCATCTTCTGTTTAGCGCTACGGCTGATACATCTTTTCTTCACTACTGAAACAGTGAGTACAGCTGGACTCCACGTAAGCAAATCTGACCACGTAAGCAAATCTGATGACTTCTATCGCAACAGCTGATTCAATGTCTTCTGCTTACAGCTGCTCACTCATATTTGCTTCAGCTGTTCGCTCACATCTTCTGTACAAATGTTCGCTCACATCTGATATCATCTTCTTTTATCAACGTCTAATGACAGCTTCTGAATGTTCTTCATCACTTCTGATTGCAACAGCTGAATCATCTTTGTAACATCTTATTCCAGATTTTTCTTCTGTTCAACTACTCCAACAGCTGAAATACATCTCTTCGTCGTTCCTTCGTCAGATTCTACTGTTTACATCTGTACACTACGTAGAAACGTTAGAAACACAATAACAGGTTTTGTGTAATCCAAAACTCAGATCTGGATCTGTTATCTAGATCCATCACATACGTCTCCCCTTCTTCCACAATCGGGAAGGATTCCACTAGAAGACTTTGATTTCAGCGACCCTTCGCTATAACCCACTCCTATGACCCACAGTCGCAAGAACTCCTAGCCACATCACTGCACACTAAGCCCTCAAGCTGTGTGTCTAATAACACTTCTTTAATGCCTCAGTGAGAAAGGCTACACACACTTATTTAACGTCTCAGTGCGAAAGACAACTAAACTTATTTAACGTCTCTGTCCAAAGACTACAATGGAGAGTTTTCAAATTGATTCACTCATTTTTCTATTTTACTCAACTCTCCAATATATGAGTGAATCCTGTGTGATATTACAGTGTATACTTAATCTCTCAAAGGATAAAATCTCACACACTGGGAAGTGCTCCTGTTTGAGCTGGTTTTTTATTGTTTTCCCAGGTTGTGCTTTATCTTGTTAGGGAGTTCTAGATTTGCACAACACCCTCTCTCTATTTTTGTGTGCATATCTTCATTCTGTGCATTGCGCCTGATATATAAAGCCGCTTAGCAGATTTACCCATTGGACACAAAGTTATAGCCGTTCTGAAAAGTATTTTGACGTATTTGTACTTTGCGTCCTTTGTCTTTTAATGAGTTGTAGGCTTTATTTGACTTGAGCTCTTTTCACCGGCGCTTCTGCAGCCTTTGCTGACATCGAGCTCTGTTTGCTTGTACTGATGTGGACATCACAAAACAAATCAGTTTGAACCAATAAATTTGGTCTTCTTATGTTTGTGTTCAAACTGCTTTGTTCGTCTGAGCAGGTCTGTCCAGATCTGGTTCCTCAGCTGGTGTCTTCCCAGTTGGTTGCTTTTCATCTCTGATCTGCTCTTGAGCTGTTATGCTTCTGCGTCTCTTTTTGTCTGCAGCTGAGCTTGTTTAACCCAAGCATATCATTTCTCTGAGTTGGTTGCTTCACTAAGCTTGATTTCCAGCTTTATCCATTCCCAGCTAGTTTCTCTGCTCCGAGCTGGTCTCTTTCAGTTCAAGCTGGTTTATCCTTAACCAGCTGGGCTCTATTCTTCTCGTCGAGAGCCCCATTGTTACTTGCTTGTCCTCTTTATCCATTCAGACACCTCATCCAAACTATCATCAAGCACACTGTTATAATAATCAATCCGATTTATATGATGAATTGATTATTGCGCATAGTGATCTGACCTGCACTTGATCACTGCGCTTGTCTATGCAACGACACTTGAACACTGCACTTGTACTCTGCACTTGATCTGCGCTTGAGCCATTATGCACTTCATCCATCTGAACTTGAACTACGCTCTTCTAAATACTCTGCGCTTTGATCTTTGTGCTGCTCCTGCTCTAGGATGGTGAACCAGCTTGGTGTTCCCTGCACTTCTGGAAGTAAACTGCTGTACCAGCTTGGGCGTCCCCTTACTGTTCCTGCTAGATATCTTCGACCAGTCCAGCTCAGGTGTCCCCTCACTGTTCCAGTTTGGATATCTTTACGTATACTCCAGTCTTAGCAAGTTGCGCATGTCACGTAGATCGTTAGTACAATAGTAGCAGATTTTGTGTGAATCAAAACTTAGATTCTAATCTGTATACACAGATCCAACAAGTGGTGAGCCATACTACTCAATCCACAACTCAGGGGAGTTTCCAACACAAAGGAATAGAACAAGGCGCAGGGAGTTCTAGAGCAGGCGAAACATGCCGCTCTATCCCGACTCCCCCAAGCCTGGAAGAAAGGTACACGCCCCCTCATCGAAGAGACGAAACTATTTTCCAGAGAAGCCCTGCAAATGTGAGAGGAAATGGAAGTGGAAACCCGAGACCCCATCTCCAGCAGCCCTATAGCGTGACTAATCCCATGAATCAACCTAGTCTTTACGAAAAACGCATGGGCTTCCTGGTGGGGAACACTGGCCTCAAGGCTGACAATGGAGCTTATCAAGCTCGGGGGGCACCATTCTACAATCAGCCCATCCAAAACAGAATCGCAGGTATGATTAATTTGTACATGGTGAGAGAAACCGTACAGGAGTTGTATGGACCAGCTCTAAGGGTGATTGGTCGGTCTGAATTCCATAAACCGTATCCTGATGTGATAGACCACAACAACCCCTATCCTAGGGGGTATAAGATCCTAGATTCCAGCTTATTCTCTGGAGAAGACGGACAATCCACAGTGGAGAATATTGCCATATTCACCATCAAGTGCGGGACGTTGGCAAACCTAGAGAATTTCTCAAACTTGAAGCTCGAGTTATTTCCTAACACACTGACAGGCACAACGTTTACTTGGTATACACTACTGCCAAGGAATTCTGTCCTACCCTGGAAAGAGTTGGAACGGCAATTTCATACCCGATTTTATCACACCGAGCCTGAGGTATGTATTGCTGATCTGTCTATAATTACCCAAAAAAAAGGTGAATCTGTAGACATGTTCATGGATAGGTTTAAAAAAATGAAAAAAAGATGCAAAGTCGTCCTACCAGAAATAGATTTTTTCAAAATGACGCAAAAGGGACTAGATTTTGAATTAAGGAAGAAATTGCAAGGCATGGAGTTCAGGGATTTTTTCGAATTATGTTCCAAAGTGGCAGAATACAAAATATTGTTGAAGGAGGAAACTTACAAAAAGAAAACAATGGTAGGCTCATACTATCAAGACATAGAGGAAGTAGGTTTGGCAGAACTTCGCACCAATGGATCGTATATTTGTCCTTTACTCAAAAGGAAAGCAGGGGAGTCAAAATATAAATACAAAACATTCCCTGCAAAGTACATGCAGTACACGTTCTATGTTTCAAAATCTGATGAAATTTTTGATTATCTGGTGAAATAAAAGTTCATTACCTTCCCGCCATATCACCGAGTCCCCCCCGGGGAAGAGACAAAAGGACGCTACTACTGTAAATACCACGATTCGTATAATCTGTTGGCACAGCGGTGGATCCGGATCCCGCTCCGGAGGCGCAGCGGAAGTTTTAAAATTTTGAGCTCGGGAATGGTCAATACACCAAAAGAATGATTTAAACATTCATATGATGTTTAGAAGGTTACCATGCTGGCATCTAGGCGCCTGGCTCCGACCAGTTCCACGAGGGATTGGCACTTCAACTGTTGAACGGTTGGATCGACGCCTAATCCGGTCCATGACCAGAATCTCAACTCCTTCGCCGGTTTGCACTAGAAACTAGACGAAAATTTCATAGACGGTATCTCCTCGCCGAGAAGGTCGGAACAAATTCCGGCGGCGGAGGTGTCGTCGATGGCGGCTTCGTCGGCGACGGACGGAGACAGCGGTGGAGACGACGAGCGGCGACTGCGGAGGCGCAGTGATGGCGCGGCGAAGGGGAGGAGGAGAAGGGAAAGAATATAACTAAGAGGGAGAGCACTCAATCCAATTTGGAGAAGGAGAGTTATTCCCAACTTTTGATGCGAGTAAAATGAATACCCCAGGGGCCCTATTTATAGATTTTCCATGGGCTTAAACCAGGTTAATGGGCTTGGGTCGGGCCCAGGCCCAGTGAACATTGGTTTCAAGTCCATCACTGTGGCTTCATCATAATCCCAATTGAGGATCAGATCGGACCGATCTACAAAGTTTACAAAACTGAACATTATGATGTGAAAACAATTTTTCAGACCACTTAATTCAAAATAACAGTTAGGTTCCTATCAGCTTTAAGGATAGTCATACTAGTCCAAGTCAATTTAGAAAATCTCATTTCCACCCCCAGTTAATTTTAGGAAGTCACACTTCCATCCTTACTCCTACTATACTCAACAAATTGAGCTTAATTTCCGCACGAAAATTGAGAAACCAGTACTTTGTGACCCTCAATGGTTCAGAATACAGCTAGCTGTGGGCTCACAACATTTGTGACTCCGAAAACACATTTTCGGACTTACCCATCGGATCATGGTAAAGCGTCTAGCAACATCGTCCCATTATCCCCTAGGTATCACTGATAGTGCCTGCAAGAACCAGTCGATCATGGTTGTTGGTCCGAAAATAGGATCAAAAGATCAGCAGCCGCGCTTTTTCAAGAGTTAAAATTTTGCGCGCTGCTACAAACGAGCTGCAATAGCTCAATGTTCTTGAACATCTAAAATCAACAAGAGCACTGGAGACAGATCTGGTATGATTTAAAATCATGCGGAAAACACCAGAACTAAATCCTTGCATTTTAAAACGATTCAAACAGATTTATGTACAACATAAATCTGTTCGATTGTGCAAGTGTGCTAACTGTATGCGTGAGAGCTGAACGTGCAAATGTGCTAACTGTAAACGTAAGCGCTGAAATAATGGTGCGTGCTGAATTATGCGTGCGTGCTGAAAGCTTGTTTTACATGCGATGCTAAAGTAAATATGCAGGTGCTGAATGAATAAAAGAATACGATACGCAAGATAGCAGATTTGTTTCTGGAAGTTCGGACCTCAATGTCCTACATCTCCCCTTCTTCCACCTCGGAAGGATCCACTACTAGAAGACTTTGATCTATACAACACGTACAGACCCAATCCCGCAACCAGCAGCTGCGAGAACTCCTAGACTTCACAATTGCACACCAGCCGCAACTGTGTGACTAACTACATACACAAGTTTAACGTCATTGTGCTTGGACGGGAACTGTGTTGGAAAGGTTTTGATTCACTCACTTTACAATTTCGCACATCTCTCGTGTTTGTGTGAATGAATCTAAGTGTGTGAGATTATTACAATGAAAAAGCTCAACTCTCTGTTTTTCTCACACACTGGGGAAATTGCTTCTACACAAGCTAATCTAGACTCAGCAGCAGACACTCAATAAGCGCTCCTCTCTAATGGCGGTCTGCTGCTTCGTCTCCAGGAATCTTCCCTCTGTTTTTGTCTCTTCGCTCAATCAACAATCGTCGGCCTTTTCACACTCGTCCTCTCGTCAGTCTTCTTCCTTCAAATCTTCTTCTATAAATATCCTCTGTTCGAATATAGCCGTTAGATAAATTCCAAATCTCTTCTGCGCTTGTCAAGGCTAATTCGTCGTCTTCTTTCCATTTCCGTGCAACGCTCCTCTGTAAATTGTACTATTTCCCAGAATAGTGCAAATCTTGTTTCCTTAAATTCAGGCAATTTGCACGACTTAATCTCAGCCATTGATTCTTCCATCTGGGCGTTGATTGCTTGCAACGGCTGAATATTCTCCAACAGATTGTTCAACAGCTGTTCGCTCAGTTGTTGTCTTTTCTTTGTCACAACACTTCGCGCAACAGCTGTTTCTTTGTCGACGGGATACTTTGCGCCTGGTTGCCACGCTTCGCTACTTCTGCTTTTCTTGCGTCTGGATACCATGTCAACTGGATATGCAATAGCACTGAAGCTCACGACTGGATCCACTGTAGCTTGCGACTGGTACATCATCTTGCGACTGGATGCATATCAACAACTGGTCTACTATAGCTCTCGTCTGAATGTACTGTAGCTGCCTGCTGGTTATATCATCGCAAGACCATATGCTGAATCTTTAGCTTGAAGGCAAAACTCTGTCGTACCAACTTATTCGAACGACATCGTTTTGCTATCGCCAACTTCAAATTCCCTCGACTGGTTGTACTGCGACTGGATACTTCTTGTACGACGTCGCTTCATCTCTTGCGCTTCTCTTCACAACTGCTGATAGCTCTTCCTGCTGATTGTGATGTCACTGCTGATGACATCATCTATGCTTAGCGCTCCAGCTGCTTTATCGTTCCAGCTCCAACTTGCGACTCTTCTTAGCTTCTGTTCCAGCTGGTCCTTTCGCACCAGCTGATCTTTCTTCATCTGCTGAACATGATGTCATCACAGATTACATCATCTTCGATGGTCCACTTAGATGTTCCAGCTGGTTCCCTTTTGATGTACCAGCTGATCCATCTTCTTCTTCTAGCGCTTGCAGCTGGTTCTTATCGTACCAGCTAATTCACTATGCTCCAGCTGGTTCAACTTGGCCTCTGCCTGATTTCGAACACCTGACTTAACTTTGGACGTCTCCATTGCTAATCCAGCTGCCGATTACAATGATTAACCAAAACAACTGCTGATCTTATATTGTGAACCATCGGCTGGACAAACTTCTGCTACTGTTCATCTTCTTCTTCGTTCCTAAAATCTGCACACTTATGTGGAATTGTTAGAAACACAATAACAGGTTTTGTGTAATTCAAAACTTAATCAGGATCTGTCAAAACAGATCCATCAATGGTTAGCGTACAGTACGGTCCTTTCAACTCAAAAATCCCGATCAGATCAACGATCATTGGTAAATCGAGAGTTGCTAGAGATCCAATAACCATGCATATATCTTGGAGATCAAATAGTAACATCGCATGTGTTACTAGGTAAACTCATTTATCTAAAACACATCAGTACTCTGGCCAGAGATTTGTCACATTATTATCTCCTCAGATAGCATATGATATCCACACACAAAGGCGAGCGGTGAATCCTCGACAACAAAGCATCGACTCCTACATGCATCGGGATCTCACCCAATCCCGCCACCTGATGACCCCAGCTGAATCGGTAAACAGGTCAAAGTGAGGCGTCTATCATGTAGAGTCCCAATGACGTTTCGAGTAGTGAGGACTAATCTGTGCAACCAAGACCTCAGACTTGATCCACTCGATAAATCATAACCACTTGTAAAGTCCGAACGAGTTAGTTCGATATATCACCAGGTCACTATCCATCTACATGCTCAGAACATCACTATGTTCCCTACCAATGAAACGTGGTACTTCGCATCGCAGATGTTAGTCTCAATCTCGGGCGGCCCTTATCCTATTTTGGACGGTCCAATCGAATAGGAACATGTTTAGAATACACAGTGACTATTACATGTGTTTCATAATAGCCATCAAATCCACTATCACATCTAACATACACTATAGTGCATTCAAGGTTTTTTTATCCAATAATTGTAATCATAATAATGAAGATAAAGAATACCATAAAAGAATGCGAATTTCATAAATAAAGATCGTTTTACATAGAGTCAAGAACCCATACGCCACAATTTGGCTAGTTGAGCACCTACTCTAACATAATCATACTACAAAATCTTGTTGGATTTTTAAAAATGTTCTGCATGAGAGTATCAACAAGAGAGTACTGAAATTCCTAGAGAAACAAGACTCCATGGCTATAGATGAAGACTCATTTCCTCCAGTAGCTTCCATAAATGTGAACTCCACAGATTTGAGAGAATTCTTGAATGAGAAGCGGGCAGTGAGCGAGATGAAAATCAGGACCTGTTGGATTCCAAAAGGACAAATGTTTGAAACCACGCAAACCATGGCAGATCAGCAAAAAGGCCTGTACAGAAGAAATTTCCAGGAAATATTGGTGGATCTACGCCTAATTGGCTGAGGAACCAATATTTCCCCAGGGAAAATAAGGAAACTCATCATTCAGACAACTTGAGTCATCGAATGCCAAGAGAATTCCATAAAGAGAAATACTACTGCTCCAGATTACTGCCAAAGAACATTGTGGAGAACATAACTACCCGAAGAAACATGAGCCTAAAGGAAAAGCCCCGGGGGCAAAAATAGAAGAGCATCACAAAAGACCAAGATTTGTCCTTCCATCCAGTAATGAAGTTGATGATGTTTGGATATTGGCTCGCACAGGAAATTCCATAAATCACTTACCAGACACAAAAAAAGAATGCTTAGGAAAGAGCAGCTGCTAAATGGGAATTAACGGGGGCAGTGGTTAGTAAATTTAAGTTTTGTAGAAAAGCTAATGAAGACAAAAACAGTGATGACAGTAATGATTTGAGTATGAATATGATGACCAAGGAACAAAAAATTGATTTTCATGTGGGAAAGTTTCACATTTCAGTAGATTGCAACACAGGTGTCGTAAGGTTCAGAAAAGATGGGTAAAAAAGAAGCTAAAAATCTAGAAGGATGCGCAGATGTTATTATAAAAGGGGAACATCCGAGCAAGCCAAAGCAAGTGATAATAGAAAAACCTACGCTAGAGATGGCGGAGCACATTAGACCGTTGTACATTAAAGCCCACTTGAAAGGAAAGTCAGTGTCAAGGGTACTAATTGACAATGGCTCAACTGTTAGAGTGGATGCCCAACTAGCCAACTTGTGGCATGTGGGTTCATAGACTCTTGTATGAAACGATCTTTATATATGATATTCACATTTATTTACGGCATTCTTTACTTTCATTGTGTTGTATAATGATTAACAATTGCGTTGAGTAAAGACCTAGAATGCACTATAGTGTATGTTAGATGTGATAGTGGGTATGACGGCTATCATGAAACACATCTAATAGTCACTGTGTATTCTGAACACGTTCCTAATCGATCTTTATATATGATATTCACATTTATTTACGGCATTCTTTACTTTCATTGTGTTGTATAATGATTAACAATTGCGTTGAGTAAAGACCTAGAATGCACTATAGTGTATGTTAGATGTGATAGTGGGTATGACGGCTATCATGAAACACATCTAATAGTCACTGTGTATTCTAAATTAGTTCCTAGTCGATTGGGCCGTCAAAATGAGGATAAGGCCGCCCGAGCT